>JAODAL010031540.1:0-48310 GCA_025379985.1 Phyllomedusa bahiana
TTTTTGGGTAATGGGGGGTGGGGCTGTCAGGGATATGAAGCAAAGGCCCCCCAGAACGGGGGATCCAGAGGTGCTGGTGGCCGTGGGGATAGTGCAGAGGGTCCGGGATGCTGGGTGCTATCCTGAAGGAGCAGGGTCTTGCAGCTCCAATTTTAGGTGTCCCGGGTGGTTGAACTGAGATGGGGAGAGAAACACACGGGGGCTGCAGTACATCCTTGATGTACCTGGTGGCCAGGCCCCGCAACAATGGGGGCCGCGGCAGCAGAGGAGCTGACGGGGGGTCCGTGGCGGGAGCGGCTCCCTTTACTGAATCGACGCTGCAGGGGCGGGAGCAGCGGGGCCAACGCATTTGCAACCCGGGGCCTTTGTGGTAAGCTGGCAGGCAGCGGGGAGGGGCCGATCCACCGGGGGCCGCAGTTTTAATGGTGCCCTTCCTCTGCAAATCGCCTTCTGGTCAAGAAGGATCTACGTGGAGGACGCGGCGGAGGCAAGGGGTGATTGCGGGGGTCTCCTGGGCGTCGGCCTGCTTTTTTCCCTCATCTAGGGGCAATTTTGAAGCTGGTGGGCTGAGTATTGGGTGACCCGGGGAGGGAAAATCAAATGTGCGGGCATGCACTGAGCTGTTCGGACATTTTTTGCTGCACTAAACAATTCATTTCTTTTGGGGGAGGAAAGTAAAAAACTTCCCTTTGGAGCATGTTGCTTGTACTTGGGGCCTGCAAGAGACGTCTTTAAATCTGGAAGTTCTATCCTTTTCTGTGTAAATCTGGTATTTGTTTCAGCCTTATTTTGAAAGCAAGGTAATCAACAAGTGATGGTTTCGGTGTCATCCCTTCCTCATTTGTGACAGTAAGTAAGCTCTATTAGGTAGATCTGGGCATTGTAAACCCGTGGACCCCAAAACCAGCCCCGGAAAAAGCACTAACTTGGGGGTGCGTAAGAAAACCCAAATTAAACACAACTCATAGTCCCCCTCGCCATCCCAAAGACTGTTAGGGTATGTTCACCGGCTTTAAAATTTGGACGTATTTCAGTCCGAATTACGGCCCAGTGCGCAAATTACGGCTGGAATACGTCCAAATCATTAGGAATCCACAGTTTTTCATAGGGGAACTATGGATTACTCTCCTCTCCCGTCGGGGAATCCGCCAGGGGGGGAGATAAATTTACCTTTGAATTAAATAAACGGCGTAAAAAAACGCCGCGGTAAGCAAAAATCTATGGGGAGGGGAGGGGGCCCCGGGGCCCCCCCCCCCACTCGCCCCCGCCCCGCCCCCCCCCGGCCACACGGCCCTAATTGCTGGGGGTAATTTTTGGGGCCCTGCATTTTAACCGTGTGAACCTAGCCTTAAAATTCCAGTCACCTAACTATCGGCTTTGGGGCCTTGGGGAAACGGCGACATATCCTCTTGGGCGCACATACATTTCAAGGGGTTCTGCAAGAAGGAGCGAAAGGGTTGTGGGGTCACCGGGGTACACAGCACAGAGAGGTTTTTTGGGGGGGAAATTTCATCACATTCGGCGGGGGCCCCGATGACGTCACCCGCCTGTGCCCGGGGAAGGAGACGGAGAACAGTAGGGCTTCAGGGGGTGGGGGAAAAATGAGTACTGTTTGTTTTTTTTTTTTTAAATTAGCCCCCCACCTGCGTTTGGGGCATAAAACCTGCCCCTTTTACCTACTGAGGACCCCTATACCTGTCGGGGGACCTAAAATTACCTAAATACCTACTGGGGGGGCCTAAAACATACCTATAAAGCTACGGGGGGGCTATAACCTCCTAAAAACCCACGGGGGACCCCGTAAACCCACCCATATACCTACTGGGGTACCTAAAAACCCTTCCCAATAAAACCCCCTGGGGGGCCTATAACCTGCCCAAATTTTCCCCCCGGGGGACCTATAACCTCCCCAAAAAACAAATGGGGGACATATAACCTATAAACCAAACCCCTGGGAGACATAAAAACTTACCCGGGGGACCCTATTAATTAAAACTGGGGGGGCAAATAACTTACTGGGGAAAACCCTATTACCTATACTGGGGAACCCTTATAACCCTTTCTGAAATTTTGAAGTCCAACAGTGTTAAGCCGGTTTTCCCAAAGCCCCAAGTTTAAATTATAAAAACTTAGCAAAACGACCCTTTGGGGGTCTATAAAAAAATAAGTAAAGGGGAAAAGCAGAGTTTAAAAAATTAAATCCCGGCCCCCGGGAAAACCATTCCAATTTTTCATGTGGGGCCCCCCCGGAAAAATTTAAATTTCCCCCCCCCTGGCTTACCCCGGAAGTTCTTCCCCCGGGCAGTAGTGGAAACCAGATGGATCCCAAAAATGCGGGGATAAGGACGATTTCCCTACCCGGATTTGCGTTGGGTTAAACCCTTTGGGAAGAAACCCCTGGGAAGGGTGCATTTTACCTTCCCAGAATGCCAGCCCAAGAAGATGAGCTCCGGTGGTAATGGAAGCTTGTGGGCTCACTGAAAGGGAAAAACTGTGAACAAATATACCGACTAATACCTTTCGTGTACGGAGTAGCTCATGGCCTTTGGCCCGAAGTGGGACCCCCGCAAGGTTTCCAAAACAGCTGTGGAACCATGCCCATCAAGAATCAAGAAACCCCTTTTAACTCTGATGCATGCCCCTCCAAATTTCCCGCTCAAGTGGGGCCCTTTTTAAGCCTAAACGCGCATGGGAAGAATAGAACAGGGAAGCAGAAGGCAACACAAAAAGAAAACTTGGGGTGCAAAAAGGCCCCAGCTCCTTCCCCGAAAAAAATTTGAGGGGAAGCAGGGGTGGTGGGGAAAAATTAAATAAAAAAGAAGGGGAAAAAGAAACAAGAAAAAAAAAAGAAGAAAAAAGAAAAAGAAGAAAGAAAAAAGAAAGAAGGGGAAAAAAAGAGAAAACCAAGGGCCAGATGCACAAAACCGGGGTTTAAAAACCTTTTTTGACAACTTCAAACTCGAATAAGCCCCAAGGAAGGAAAGATTGGGGGGGAAATTTGGGAAAGATAAACCAGGAGGGTTCTGGAGGAAGGACAAAAAACTCTGCCTACCAAGGGCATTATACCCACTGAGTACAAGGGGGCTCAGGGTACTACCACAGAAAACCCCCCAGATTTTTAAAATCAATCAACAAAAAACCTAGCCCCCGGGGAAATCTCCCCCATAGCAAGTAACTATGCTAGAAGTTGTGAGAAAAATGCAATACTTGAAAACCCAGGAGGATTGTGTGCCATTTCGCTAAACCACTATACCTTTTTCAGGGGAAACCAGATTGACCACATTGAATTACCCAAGAGTTAGGAAATTAAAGTATGTTCTAGTGGGGGTAGATATTGTTCTCAGGATGACTTGAAGCCTACCCATTTTGCCAACATGACTGCCAGAACCACCATGAAAAAGTTATTGACTGAATTGGTATGCAGATTTTGGGATCCCTGAGTTTATTGAAATCTGACCAAAGGGACTTGCCTTCAATTGCAGAAGTAACCAGAGACATTTGGAGACATAATTATTATTATTATTTATTTTAAAAGCGCCATTGATTCCGGGGCGCTGTACATTCGAGGGGGTTACATACATACATAAGTTCAAACGGTACAGTGATAAGGGAAAAATGACAATTGGCACGACAAGGGAGAGAGGACCCTACCCGGAGGCTTACAATCTACAAGGAGGGGGAAAGAGACAGGAGGGGGAGGGGCAGACCTCGGAAAGTAGGAGCTGACCTCGGCCGGCACACGCCCTACCATCCCGAATCCAGTGGAAAAGTGGAAAGAATGAATGCCACTCTGAAGAACAAAATTCTGAAAGCTAGCAAATAAACATCTCTTCCCTGGCCTGAGATCCTACCCATTGCACTCTATTCTGTCAGAAACACCCCTAGGTACCCACTGGGCCCACTCCTTATGAGATATTATTCTCAGGCCCACCCAGATTAGGGAGGTACCATCCACAGCATTGAGTGCAGGGATTGATAGCCTTGTAAAATAATGTTATAAGTCTGTGTAATGAATTGAAACTAATCCATGTTTTCCTCAATTTCAATCCTGATCTGACCAAAGCACCCACGAGCTACAAACCTGGAGACTTTGGGCGACATGTAGAATTTCCCCCGGGTCGAAGCACCGTTTTCCCCCCAGTTTCCCGGCGGAATCTGCGCCTGATTTATGTCGGGCCGGGCCGCCTCATACATATCATGTAAAGTCCGCCGCGCCTCGCCAGCGTGTCGGGCGCAGTGCGGGAATGAGGCGCCGTGCGGCGCTGCGCCAAAAATTCGCCGCCCGGGGGTAGTGCGATCATACATGTGGGGAAAAAATCCCGCCGCCCTCGCCAGTGCTTTGGGGCGCAGTTGCGGGAATGAGGCAAGTTTCGGCGCTGCGTCCCGAGATTGTCCCCCCGAGGTAGTGCGATCATACATGCGGGAAAAGTCCGCCGCGCCTCGCCAGTGCGTGGGGCACAGTGCGGGACATGGGCGCAGTGCGGCGCTGCGCCGAAGATTCGCCGTCCGAAGGAAAGAGCTCAAACATGCGTGGAAACCCCACACTCGCCGTGTGTGGGGCGCGTGCGGGAAACCCGGGCGTGGGGGGGAAAATTTTTGAAAGCTGCAAAAACATTTCCCGGCCCTAAAAAGTTTTCCCCCATGCCCTTATTCTGTGAAACAAGGTACCCCACGGCTCACCCAGAAAATTTTCTCGGCCCCACCCGTTGGGGGCATCCACGGGGGAGGGGGATTTGCCATTGTAAAATATTTTTTCTGTTTTGGGGTTGAAAAAATCCAGTTTCCCAACCCCGTTGACCAAAGAACACGACCCAAAACCTGGAGATTTTTGGGGGGGGTCCAGTGCCCCCCGGGCGAACCCCTTTTTGAGCCCGGGGGGCCCCTGTTTTGGGGGGCCGGGCCGCCCAACTTCTTAAACCGGCGTGGCTTCGGGCGGGGGGGAAGAGGGGTGCGGGGCCCCCTATCTGGCCCCCGGGGTGGAAAACGGGGGAAAAAGGCCCCCGCCCCCGAGGGGGGGGGGGGGGGGGGTGGGGGGGTGGGGGGGGGGGGGGGGGGGGGGGTTTGGGGGGGGGGGGGGGGGGGGGGGGGGGGGGGGGGGGGGACATGGGGGGGGGGGGGGGGGGGTAAAAGGGGAAAAGCCCCCACAGCCAGGGGGGGGGGGGGGGGGTACTGGGGCGCCGTGCAAAACTGTGCCGAAAATCTGCCCCATGCCAGACAGGCTAAGCGCAAAATCATTCCAAAAGTCGGTGCGGGGAAATAAACCAAAAACCCGCCTTTTAAAAAGGGCTTTTTTAAAAATTCTCGGGAAAAGACTGAAACTTTAAAAAAAAAAAAAATGACATACAACAAAATCATTTTTCCAAAATCCTAATTCAAGAATTGGTATTGGAAATTGCCGGGAAATACGTATTTAAAATTTCTGAAACTTACTCATTGGCCCAGAAACCGGCCAATCAAAAGGAGGACACTGAATTTTAAAAAACCTATGGGGAAGAATTGACCAATCAAAATCCCCCGGCGGGATAATTAAAAAAAAAACAGTAAAAAGCTGCAAAGAGCTGATTGGGAGCTAGCGGGGGGCGGGGCTACCCAAACCAATCAAAAAGGGGACGACAAACCCCACAATGGAGAATTTTTAGCCCCAACAAAAAGCGACAAAGTCCCATTCTAGCCTAGGGGGAAATTAAAACCAAAATCAGAATCCCGGGGGACTGTTCAAAATACATAAAAAGCAAAAAACAGCTGATTGGCTAGATAACGGGGCTTGGCTACCCCACCAATCAAGCGCGGCTACTTCCCCCATTATACTCTAGGAGAAGACGCACTAAAATCTGGGGCGCTCAGCGCCGCCGGCATGAAGTTTTAAACCACAAATTTTTTTTTAGACAGTGTAAAAACCTTTTTCAGATAAAAACCAAACACTTTTTTAAAAAATAAAGCTTAAAAACCGAACAAACGCGTTCTCGATCAGACCGCGCTACATAGGGAAATTGCAATAGAAGAAAATTCCCGGGGAAAGACATAATTAAAATTTGTTTAAGCTATTCCATTGGTCGCTAAACCAAAATCAAAAATGGGAGCGACAATGTCCCCAATTTATCCTATGGAGGAAATTGGCCAATCGAAAAAGGGCGCGGGCCCAATATCCTAGGGAGAAAAATGGACCAATATATTCAAAGGCGGGACATTTTAAAAACATAAAAAAGGCAGAAAGAACATTGGGTTTTTGAAGCAGGGGGGCCCGTCCACTTAGCCAACAAGCGCGAGCTTTTTCCCATAGAGTTTCATGGGGAATTAAATTTCAAAGAGGGCCGTAATTTGGACCAAGGGGAGGGGGAGCGCGCTCCTTGGTTTTCTAATGCAATCTGGTAAAAAAATGTCCCATGGCTGAAATCAAATTATAACACTACAGAAGGTGCCGATTGTAATAAAAGTAATACTAATTGTGGCAACAAAGAAAAATTTGAAATCAAGAAAACAGTTTATTTCTTTATTTTCGATGCACCCATACTAGATCCTTGGGCTAACAAAATAACAAAAAAACTGATTTTATGTTTTTTTTTTTTTTTTCCGTAGCCCATATTATATTCCTTTATAACACATCGGCACAACTTTGTAGTGTTATAATTTGTTTTCAGCAGTACACTTTTATACCAATTGCAAGAAAACCCTAGGAACGTCCCGCTCCCCCCCATTTCCCAAATTTCGGCGCCTCTTTAAATTTTTTTTCCCCAAGAAACCCATGAAAAGCACTCGCGCTCTGATTTTCTAAGCGGACAGCCCCCCCCTCTTCAACCAATCACTCTTTTCTCCCCTTTTACTGTTTTGAACTGTCCCCCTTTTAATATGATTGGTCCATTTTTCTCCATAGGAAAAAATGGGCCCTGTCGCCCATTCTGATGGTCAATTCCCTCCATAGGGTATAATGGGGACATTGTCCCCTCCATTTCTGATTGGCTGGTTTATGCCGACCCAAAGAAATAGCTTTACAAATTTGAATTTCGTCTTTTCCGGCAATTTCTCTATGGCAATTCCCTATGTAGCGCCCCTCTCGGCGACGAAAGGTTTTCGGGTTTTTAACTGCTTATTTTTTAAAAAAAAATTTCTGGTCTTTATCTGATAATGTTTTACACTGTATAAAAATAATTTGTGGGGAAAATTTAGACGCGCGGCCTGAGCGCCGAGATTTAGTGCCTCATCTCCCCTAAGTATAATGGGAGAAGTGCTCGCCTCTGATTGGCTGGGGTAGCCAACCCCCCTACTCGCCAAAACACCTTTCCTGTCTTTTTTACTGATTTTAATTATCCCGCCCTGGTTCTATTGGGCTACACTTCTCCATAGGGTAAATGGACTTTTTTCGCCCATTCTTTTTGGCAATAATTCTCCAGGCTAAAGGGACCCTTTTTCGCTCGTATTCTGAATGGGCTAACTTCTCCCTAGCCTAGAATGGGCTTTGTCCTCCATTTTTGATTTTGTCTAAACCTTCCCATAGCCAAATAGGACTTTGTCGCCCCCATTCGATTGGCTAAAATTTTTCCAAACCTAGAATGGGACTTTTGCTCCAATTTTGATGCTGAGATAGCCAAGCCCCCGTTATCTCAGCCAATCAGCTGTTTTAGAATTTTTTTCTGTATTTTTAATTTTTCCCCCGTGGATTTTTTTTGGGCTACACTTCTCCATAAGGGAAAAGGGGCTTTTCCCCCCCTCCTATTTTGATTGGCTGGCTAGCCGAAGACCCCCCTAGCCCGCCAATCAGCTCTTTTTTTGCATTTTTACTGTATTTTTAATTATCCCCCGGGGGTTTGGATTGGGCAATTTTTCCCATAGCTTTTTTAAAGGTTCACGTCGCTCCTCTTTTGATTGGGCCGGGTTTCTCCACCAATGAGGAATAGGTTTCAATTTGGAATTACGTATTTTTCCCGCAATTTGCAATATCATTTTTGTTGATATTGCCCGTTCTAATTTGGGAAAAGTATGTTTTTTTTTATTTGTGTATTTAAACGGCAGCTCTCTTCTGACACTGTTTTTCCCCCCCTTTATAAAGCATTTTTTTCCTATTCATACTCCTGCGCACGGGGCAGCGCCGGATTATTTTTCTGCGATCTTGTCTGCTTCCCGCAGTTCCGTTTTTTGCTTCACTTCGCCCCGGCCGGACATTTTGACCAAGCCTGCTTTTCGGAACTGAGCGCCGAGATTTCTGTCGGGGGTCTTCGATCCGCTTCCTCGCATGTTCATCCCGCTTCACTTCGCCTCTGCCCGGGGGAATTAGACCAAAAAAAAAACCCGTCTGCTTGTCAGCTGCCCAGCCCGCGATTTTGGGGACCGCGATGGGACAGCCTCGGGCTATCGAGCGCGCCGCGCCCGCCCCGGAAAAGCCTTCAAACCGCACCCCACCGCTCCCCCTGCCCCCCCACTCCCGCCCCTTAAGCGGGCCACACCGAAAAGTGGCGAAAACCGCGGCTGACAGCGGGGTTCGGGCTGGGGGGGCGCAGTGTAACCCCGAAAACAGGCGTAAAGCCCTTTTATACATGTCGCCCTTTGTGTTGGTAAAGAAACACGTCCGAGATTCTCTGGAGCCCAGATTTGAAGGACCATACCAAGTTCTCCTGGTGTCCCCAACCTCAGTGAAAGTTGAAGGGAGGCCCATGTGGGTGCACGCTTCACATTGCAGGAAAGTGACTGTGGCCAACTGGTCATCATGAATCACTTCTTTATCTTTTCCTACATCTATATTATCTGGGTGTGTGTAGGAGCACAAGAGGTAGCAATCACCAAACAGAAAGGGGTGATCACTTTTTGGTACAACTCATCCAGTACTCAAGTAGCAACCTTTAAATTTGAGTTTTGCGATATTGCCCAATGCGGATCACTAACCGATGATAGCCCATCTAATCCGACTCAGAGTACCCACATATCTACTGACTACATGTTCCAGGTGTGGACACAATACATATGTGTGACCGATGACTATTGGGGTACTAAGTGTGATTCCTGGGGGGCACTAGGATGGAACACTGGAAACGACTGGGGATATAGACCTGAAACTGCACTGGGAAAGAGAGACCAAAATGGTAGAGCTTTACTTGCTAGAATGACTTTGTTCACAACACCCTGTGTAGATGGTCAGGGACCCCAATTGGTTTTAACTATAGACAATCCCAGTCCAAAAGATGCAGGGGTTTATGTCCTGGGTACTTATGGAGGTGAGGGAAGTTACCTCACTCAATTCAACATTAATGACATGGTAGACTCCCCAGAATGGAGAGAACTAGAGACCCAGATCACCAGAACTGCAAAGATGGTGAGAGTTCAGGCACAAGGGTATAAAGAAATGATAGCCATTGCAAACCCCACATTAGAGGACATTTATGCAATAGAAACTGGATATAATGATATGAATTTCTGGCTAGAATGGATGAAGTATTCTGTTGCCCGGAATAAATAAATAATAAAAATTGCTAATTGCTATGTATGTTCCAGTGCCCAGCCACATCTTGGGTCAGTCCCTTTACACTTAGACCCAGCCTCAGAAAAATGCTTCCTCAGTTTGTTTACCAATAAGTCAACTTCTGATCCTACCTGTGAGACGTGGAAGGTAAAGCACCCCTTGATAACACAGAGACCTACGCCAAGCTCGGGAATTACTATATACCCTGGGAATTACACCTGTTTTTCTATTAAGGGATGCGGTAGAGACTTGGGTAAATTTAGACCAGGATACTGTGGTACCTACAGCGATGCTCCCAAACAACAACTCATAAATCAGGTACAATCTATAGCTGATGTCTTTTGGATCTGTGGTGACATGAAAATCAGATCCAGGCTTAAAGGCAACTGGTCAGGGGAATGTGCCCTAGCAAAGGCTATAATGCCCTTACATATAGTGCCACTGGAAGAAGCAGAGAGGGAGATAGCCTCACCCCACAACAGAAACAAGAGATTCAGTGGCCCACAGCCCAAAGGCAGTTATGACCAACATGTATACAGTATTTGGATGCCACAGGACAACCACGAGGGGTGCCTGATGAATTTTAAAAACTATGATAGGTAAAGGAGGATTTTAGTCACTCATCCCCCAAAAAACAATCAATAAAAATGTAAATGGATAAACATATTACTATAACCCCAGGAAATTCATTAATGACACTCGGGATCCCTAAAAGGCCTAGCCGAACAAAGTAGGCCCACCTCAAACCCGGGGGTTTTCCCAAAAAAAAAGGCTCCGGACAAAGTCTTAGCAGGGGAAGGAGGGGTTTGCAGGAAAGATCCAAGACCCTGTGGGTTTTAAAGAAAATCCCAAAAAATACAGAACCAAACCCGGGGGGGTGACCTTAGCCCCTTTAAAAAAAATTGGGGAAAAACTTTCTCCCGGAGGAAAAGGGGAACCCAAAGGGGGAATTTTTAAAGGGCCCGTGGGGGTCAGTATTTTTCCTGGGGAGAAAATGGCAGAGGGTGTTTTTACCCCAAAGGAAAGGGATTGGGTTTTGTGTTCTTAGGGGCCTGATACTAAATGAAGTTGTCCTTCCTTGTATCAGGAAACTGTTGTCTAAAGGGAAAAATCAGGGGGTCCTGGGGCTCGCTTCTTTGGGGAGGGGTGGTTCACCATGCATGGAAGAGAATTCCATAACCAGTGTTCCCCCAAAGAAACAAAATTTTTAAAGGGGGGGGGTTCCCAAAAACGGAAAGGGGCTTAAAGAATTGACCAAAAACCAAAAAATCGCACCCCCAAAGGGGGGAAATTTTGAGGAAAAAAAAAAGGGGTGAGCCCTTTTTTAGGGGAGACCAATTTTTATTTTCCCCAAAACCCTTTGAATTGTATCAGCTCTTATCCCTCCTAACTTTTAAAAGGTTTTTGTTTAAGCAGGGGTCACCACCCGCCGGTCCGCGGACCAGCACCCTCCCGAGCGCATCCCCGCCTTCCCGGCCCCGGCCCCTGGCGACACATGATGCCCCCCCCGCCCGGGGACCCCTTTTTTTTTTTCCGGGGGCCCCATCGGAAAACTGCTCTAACGGGGGGGCCGTTGTAAAACCCCGGGGGCCTTTCCCGGGGAAACAGCTGCACACATTGGGGCGCTGGGAGAGATTTAAGCGGGGCAGTAAAGAGCCGGGTCTGCTTTTCCCCATCGCTGTGAAGTGGCGCTCAGTGGGGGCCGCTCTTAAAAGAGCCCGCGACGTAAGGGGGAAAGATGTAGGGGGGTCCGGGCACACCCCCGTTTGCTTGGGGCCCGGAAAGGGGGCCGAGACCAGGGACCGGGGGAAAGGTGAGTCAAACCCTTGGGGGGGTTTTTTTTGGGTTTTTTTTTCCGGTTTAAATAGCCTCAAAGCTACAGGGGGCCCCTCATTTTTTTTAAAAAATTTACTACAGGGGGCTCCATTATTAATTATCACTCAGGGGGGCTAACTTTTTATTATCACTAAAAGAGGGGCCTCATTATTTATTATCATACAGGGGGGCTATCATTATTATTATCACTACAGGGGGGGGTCCACTATTAATTATCACAAAAGGGGGTAAACATTATTTTTTCATCACTAGAGGGGGGGTCCATTTTTAAAAATTTTCACTACAGGGGGGCTATCTTTTTTTATCCCTCACTACGGGGGGCAAAACAATTTTTTAATTTTCACTAAAAGGGGGGGTCCATTATTAATTTTCACCCACAGGGGGGCTAAAAAAATATCACACCTTTCAGGGGGCCCCTATTAATTATCACTACAGGGGGGGTATAAATTAAAAAATCATCACTACAGGGGGGCAAACAATTTTTTAATTTTTCACTACAGGGGGGGGGCCCCCATTAATTTAAATTAAACACTACAGGGGGGGATCATTTTTTATCATCACTACAGGGGGGCTTTTCAAATTTAATTTTCAAATAAAAGGGGGGTATCATTATTTATCATCACTACAGGGGGGGTCTCATTATTAATTATCCCTACAGGGGGGCTGTCCCCTTATTTAAATTTTCACTACAGGGGGGGTATCATTATCACAAAAGGCGGGGTCTATTATTTTAAATTTTCACTACAGGGGGGCAAACATTATTTTTAAACACTTTCAGGGGGCTATCTATTATCACGAAAGGGGGCTCTCCTCATTAATTAACACTACAGGGGGGCTATCCTTATTTTTTTATCACTACCCGGGGGGGTATCATTAATTTAAATTAAACCCCTACAGGTGGGGTAAACATTATTAGTTTTTCACTACGGGGGGCCATCATTATTAAACATCACTACAGGGGGCTCTCCCTTTTTTTAAACACTACAGGGGGGGTATCAAATTTT
Organism: Phyllomedusa bahiana; assembly: GCA_025379985.1. Lineage (NCBI taxonomy): Eukaryota > Metazoa > Chordata > Amphibia > Anura > Hylidae > Phyllomedusa > Phyllomedusa bahiana. The sequence goes on from JAODAL010031540.1 coordinate 12,289, forward strand.
AAAACACTACAGGGGGGGATCATTATTGTTATATACAGGGGGGTTTTATTTTATCATCACTATAGGGGGCATAAATTTTTAAAAACTACAGGGGGGGTATAATTTTTTTTAACTCAGGGGGGCAAAAATTTTTTTAACTACAGGTGGGGAAAAAATTATTATTACACAGGGGGGATAAAATTTATCTTTTCTACAGGGGCATATATATATATATAAATATATAAAAATATATATAAATATTTTACACTCAAACCCGGGCCCCCTTTATTAGGGACAACATGCTAAATAACGGGGTTTGGGCCCCTTTTGCCCTTTAGAACCGCCTCAATTCTTTTTGGGGATAGATTCAACAAGGTTTGCAAAAAATGCCAATTGGTACCAAGGGGCCCAAAGAGTGCCAAGAAAATATTCCCCACACCATGACACCACCACCACCAGCCTGAACCGTTGATACAAGCAGGATGGATCCATGCTTTCATGTTGTTGACGCCAAATCTGACCCTACCATCCGAATGTCGCAGCAGAAATCGAGACTCATCAGACCATGACAACGTTTTCCAATCTTCTACTGTCCAAATTCGATGAGCTTGGGCAAATGGAGCCTCAGTTTCCTGTTCTTAGCTGAAAGGAGTAGCACCCGTGTGGTCTTCTGCTGCTGTAGCCCATCTGCCTCAAAGTTCGCCGTACTGTGCGTTCAGAGATGCTCTTCTGCCTACCTTGGTTGTAACGGGTGGCTATTTGAGTCACTGTTGCCTTTCTATCAGCTCGAACCAGTCTGCCATTCTCCTTTGACCTCTGGCATCAACAAGGCATTTCCGCCCACAGGACTGCCGCTCACTGGATGTTTTTTCTTTTTCGGACCATTCTCTGTAAACCCTAGAGATGGTTGTGCGTGAAAATCCCAGGAGATCAGCATTTCTGAAATACTCAGACCAGCCCTTCTGGCACCAACAACCAGGCCACGTTCAAAGGCACTCAAATCACCTTTCTTCCCCATACGATGCTCGGTTTGAACTGCAGGAGATTGTCTTGACCATGTCTACATGCCTAAATGCACTGAGTTGCCGCCATGTGATTGGCTGATTAGAAATTAAGTGTTAACGAGCAGTTGGACAGGTGTACCTAATAAAGTGGCCGGTGAGTGTATATATATTTATTTATAAAATAACAGAGCAGATTACATATGTATATTTACATGTATAATACTGACCCACAGAGCTGATAATCAGTCTGCAGTTATAAATACTGGTTACCCCATACTACACCCCTAAATGACACAGCATAGACTTTGTGTAGTTTTTTTCTGTGTGTGTGATATTAAACCTCCAACCCCCCAATAACCACGCCCCCAATAACCACGCCCCCACAGGGCCGTGGAAAAATTGGCGTGCATTAAACCGGTCCCCGGGGGAATAAAGGTTGGGGACCGCTGGTTTAGAGAGTTAGGTTAGTTGTCAGGGGCCGAGATTAGCTCGTTAAAGCTGACCAACACCCGCAGGCAGGAACCCAAGCTAGTTTGAAAGTCATAGGGACAGATGGGGACCCCTCTCCCCATCCTTACCTACTGACAGGGAGGAAGCGGATCGAACAGATTCTAATGTTTTTAGGGGGGACTGTCAAGTTGATGATTTAAAGAAAGAAAAACATTGAATCAGTTCTATCATCATATCTTTAACATTGAGTTAGTATTGAGTTCTAATTGCTTTCTGTCTGCCGTTATTTCAGATATCTTCAACACAGCTTTCCTTGAGACGGATGCAGTGCCTGCTGCTAACAGCAAGAGATTCAAGGCCTTCCTTCTCCCCCCCAGATGATAGAGGAGAGTTTGGGAATATGTCTTATCAGCTAATGCTTCATACGTACATGCAAATTATAACTTGTCTCTTAGCGACCGCCAATTAACCAATCATGTAGTGATAGAATAGTCATGTGATTAAAAAGTTCTATTGGAATGTAATTTACTGTGATTAAATCAGATTCATGCCCCAGACAGAACGTGTGGGTCGTATTTCTCAAGCTCAAAATGTCGACAGCTTTTAACAATCAATTTGGAACAGGAGCCCAAGGATAAGGAGTGGAACAAAAGATAATTTCCACACCTGATTTATCATCTTGTCAGTAGCATATGTCAAAATCATATTTCTGAAATCATAAGAGGATGCACTATAGTCTCTTTGGGGCATTTAGTAGTGGTTTCTTTGTAATGCTCTTCAAAGGTTTGTGATCTGAATGCGACTTCTCCATTTTGTAGTAATGACAAGGAATCTGTACTTAGAGGTGCTGTGAGTCTCTGTACAGCTCCAGTCTCACACAAGCTCTGAGGATTTGGAGGTGTGATCTTTAATAGTTCTGTGCCCAGCTGCCACCATGTTCTGTTAGTTGTTGCTTATGATGGATCACACTCAGAGGATCTCTTCAGGCACTTTATTACATGAGGTGTTAGCTGCCATTACACTTGTGTCTGATCAGGTCCCTGACCAATAAACCAACATGTTGCAATGTCATTATAGTACACATTTACAAGTAGTGAGACCCCCAGAGGCCACACAGCATGTAACATATTGCTCAGCAGGTCAGCGACAGGTCTAAAAAAAACCCAGCTCAAATCCAAAATTTGAAACAGTATTTCGCTGGAAGCACCTTCAGTACAGCTTTCCCTTAGTATAAATTCTTCCTGTCTGTCTTGGCAAGTCAGACACATATAAGATTTTCAGGATTCTGCAGGAGCTTCAGCTCTGTATGTCTTTACTCCATGAGCTCAGGCCACGCTCCTTCAGGGTTTATTCTTGCATGCAAGGAGACAAAGCAGTATATAGGATAGCATTTGCCTGACAAAAACTTACAATGTCATAGCTTTTTTATAATATAGCCCCCTCCCTTGTAAGAATAATTATATGTAACTACTTCTTACCATCTAACTAACCATAAATCAGTTAAAGCAATTTACTAAGAGGATAGATAATATGTATAATTAGAAATTAACATTCCTGGTTATTGTAAGAGTAATACATTTGTGTCTAGTCAAAATATAATGTATCTAGGATTTATTTATCCTTACATCATATAGTCTATAAATCCAGTGGTAAGCTTATCGTATCTATTCTCTAAGAAGCCTGCATGTATTTTACACATTCCTTCCTAATTGCTTACGGTATTCTCAACGCTTAGGCTTTGTCCCCCATGGCAAGGGTTTTTGGACGGTTTTACATACGGTTTTCGGTTTTGTAAACCGTCTGTCAAACTTTAGTACGGACCTTTATGGAAAATCCGTGCAGCAGTCCCCACTGCAAAGATTTTCCACCGGACTTTTTTTTACACCACCGGCGGTCCGAAAAACGTGTTCATTCTTCCGCCCGGTTTTCGAGCGGAATATGAACATTTCTATGCGAAGGGGAAGGGCATGGCCGCAAAACATAGCAAATATTGATTGGATAATCCGACCAGTATTTGCTGTCTGCCGTGGGGACAGGCCCTTATAATTCTAGCACCTTCTATTGCTAAATTCTAACAAAGCATTAAGCTATATTGTATTAAAGGCATATAACAATCACAGATATATTATAAAATTCTTTATAAGATAAAAAGAAAAAACAGAGCGGGCGCTCTCCTCGTGAAGCAAGTAACACTCCATATAAAACTGAGAGACTGTGAGTGATAGGCTAATAGCACTCATCTTAAAGCTATGGCTTCACTGCATTGGGCAAAAAACGTCCGAGAGCGGCCTTTTCTTTCCGATGCACGACCGCGGTCTTTGTCACAATTTGTGCAAAAACCGCGGTCCTCGTTTTTTTTTGTCACCCAGGCAATTGTATTTTATGGGAAGACCCCAAGAAAACTAAAAGACGATCGTAGAAAAGACGAGCTGTGGAGACTACAGCTCGTGTTTTCTATTGAAGTCTATGGGGCTGCATGAACAATCGTATTTTCGGCGCTTTTAAAATCCTAAAAGTGCCAAAAATACGATTGTAAAACAGTGCTGTGGAGACATAGCCTAAGGTGTTGTGTGAGTTTAGAGCACAACACTCAGCATGTGGGTCTGGGAAAAGCAGTAACACTATAGAAAAGTGATTTGGCCTTGGCGCTCACATTCACAGGGCTAGCAAAATGACGACCACATCAAAGTGTCATGGAAATCACTATAATGATTTATTAAAACAACAAAATGGATAAAAGTTGACGCGTTTCACAACAGTACCTGCACTTCATCAGCATATTGCTATCAAAACACAAAAAATAACCCCTTTTTTACAATCTACCATTCATACAACTAATAACATGTTATATTTAGATGCACATATAGTATTAACAAGACCTCACTAAATCATCTAGTACATAACCAGTATATACAGAAAGACAAATGTCTAGAAATACAAATGTATTTTGCTAAGTGTTTTTTAGTTCCTCTGATCCTTCCAAACTCTTAAACTACAAAGGTCTCTGGTGTAGTTGCAAAGAAAATTACTGTGTCCCTCTCATCATGGTGACTCCACTACTTCTTCTGGTTGGTGAAAGAACAGACCCCAAAAATGAAACACTCCCTGTCTTTTACAACTTTGATGTACTGTCATTGTCTCTTCCTCCTCCTTATTTCTGTTGGTTTATAAGGGGAGTTCAGCTGTGTCCATGGTTGCACATATATAATGTACATTAGAGCTCCTTTTCTGTGATATCTCTGTGGGTTTTGTCAAACACAAACTGCAGTGTGCCATCTGTGAATGGAACTTTGCTCATATAGTACATGAATGGCTTCCAAGTGAAGGACAGGTCTTGTGTTCTGTATTTTTAGTCGACCACTTATATACATGGTGAGATCAGGAACTTTAGTTGGGATTTTCATCTAATATTACCTGCTTAGACATTAACATATCAAGCTAGGTTTCTTGATCTAATTTTGTAGTCTCAAAAAATTCCTCCAAATTCCGTTGTGTCTATTCATTTACCAGTATGTGTGAGAAAATTCACAGATTATCCCCAGATTAGAGAGAACCCCTCAACCTCAATCAGCACCTTCTAACTCTCCCCTTCAAACCGCACTCAATAAATGAACCAGTTCTGATGTCAACATACACCTATAGCCTACCTACAAGCCAGGCCTGTAAGGGTATGTTCACATGGCTGATTTTGACGCTGTTTTCAAAGCAGTTTTCGGAGCGTTTCTGCTCCCAAAACAGCATCAAAACCCGCCTGAAAACGCTTTTTCAAAAAGGGGTTTTGGATGCGCTTCCGGAGCGTTTTTAGAGGGTTTTGGGGGTGAGGTTTACCAAAAGGTTTAAACACTGTTTCCCCCTACAAATTAAAAGCGGGTCAAAAAACGTGCCAAAAAAACGCTCCAAAAATGCGTCAAGAAATGCGCAGAGAAATGCGCCTAAAACATGAATTTTCAGCACCCAAAAAAGTTCCATGCACGCGTAAAAAGGGGGGCGGGCCTACCGGGGAAGAAAGCAGACGGTTTAGTAGAGCTCCTGCTCTGATCTCCAGAGAAGCGGCCCATCTAAACCCTAGAAGATCTTGGAAGACCTCCAGACCCACCTTGCCAACAGCAGCTGAAGGACTAAGAACTCTTGGACCCTGTCATCCCAAAACCCCGGCCCATTAAACCCGAAAGAGGCGCCTCTGCCCCCTGCCAACGCGCAAAAGGAGAAGATTTAACCCTTTTGGGGCCCCGGTCCCACCACCTACCCGGCACCTTCCGCTACAGCTCCGAAGCTACAGCTCCTTGCGGACATCCCGGCGGGAGGCAGAGTGTCGGGGAAAGGGGGCCCTGCAGGGACCGGGGCCCCCGGGACAATTTTTAAAGTGTATCCCTCCAATAGCCCGGCCTGATAGCCTGGGGAAATCAGGGCACTTAAAAATATTGTCCCTGCCGTAAAGCCATTTAGACTGAGCAGTGGTTGGTGAGGGACCCAACTAAAAATCCTCTCCTCTTGCAATTAGCCTGCCGGCGCCATTTCATACACCTCCTCCTCTCCCTGTTGCCCTTAATGTGGCCACCATTATTTCACCAGGGTAGGCAAGCTTATAAAGACGCTGCCCACGTTAATCACAGCTCTGTCTTACCCCTGGGCATAGGCTGTACTGTCTCTAAATTAAACCCCCCTTGGTGAGGGTGCAAAGAATACTTTCCTCTTGCCCAGCTAGGGCATTTCTGCCCCACCCTCCATACATCGGGGGCCCCGGGATTTTTTGCTCTACCATCCTCTTACTTACAAGGAACAATATTCCGCATATATCATAAACAGCCCGACGAGCCACTTGAACATCCTGCTGCGGGCAAAAATGGGATATCACCATAAATCCCTTTTTCCAAAACTATTCCCCCAACCTCGTACATAACACTGTGTGTCACCAAAGGTCTCCAACAGCATTTAAAAAACCGATTATAGCAAAAGGGGGTGAGGAAAAAAGATATATATATATCGCAGTTCTTCTTCAACTTTTTCAGGCCTATGACCCCATAAGCTTTTAAAACGCAGGGCATACATTATGGGGCCCCTAAAGAAAAATAAAGGAACCGAAAAAACTAGGGTTCTTTTCCTCTACCCTAGCCAAACAGGGACTAAAATTTCCTCCTCCTACCTCTCCGACACCGTTCCAGGCGGGCCCGGGACTCGACACCAAAAGGCCTGATCCTAACCTTTATGTGGCTTCGCTCCAACACCTGTTTTCCTCCTTCCGCTCATCCCTGCAATCAGGCATCAAGCAGATGATGGATGATCTCAGACAGGACTTCCACTCCTTAGCCTCACGTACAGATCACATTGAACAGAAAATGGCTGATTTTGTAAAATACCATAATAGCGTGTTAGACACCATCAATGCCTTGGAGGAAGAAGGGAAAGCTTGTCATTAAAGCCTAGTTCGGGGCAAACAGGGGCAATAATGTACGGAACTGAGGAATCCCTGAAAATGTCACCCCCGACCAACTAAACGCTTATCTCACTGATTTGATGGCCTCAGTTCTACCAAACGCTTCTACACTCAATCTCACAATAGATAGAATTCACAGACTTCCAAAACCGAAAAACCTATCCCAACAAGTACCCAGGGACACAATGCCAAACCACTTTTATAATACAAAGAGCCCTTCGGGAAAAAAGACTCTCTTGCTGATCGCTTTCAAGCATTGTCTATTTTCCTGGACCTGTTGGCCGCAACCATGCTCAGGCGAAGAGAATTCCAACCTTACACCAGACTCTTCCGTGACAAAGATATACAAGACCGGTGGGGATTCCATGTGAAGCTTATCATTACAAAAGATGGCACTCAGTTTATTTATAATTCTCCAGAGGAAGCCTGTTCAATCCTTCGAGGCTGGAATTTACTCTCCCCCTCAAATGCGAGCCCTGTCAGAAAGAAACAATTTAGACCAGAACTGATCACTCCCCTGTGGTCGGACAAGATGACACGCACAAGATCTAGGTCAAGACCTCCAGAGTGACTATGATCTTCGACACTATGCCTTGCTGGAGTACCTTCTTCAGCACTCACTGGCGTCATTTGGCTCGGTTGTTATTTGCCCTGCTTTTCCTTCCTTTTAGGTCGTAGGCAGGACATTGCCCTAATATCTTTCCTTTTAGGAATAAGAATGTATCCTTTCCTGTTTCTGTTGAAATTTTGGTTTAATGTTTACGTTTGTCATTTCCGATTGAGAATACTCCGTTGCATCCATATGTTCTGGTGCTATAGCACTAAATCTCCTCTGGTCATAGTCATCCCTCCGGCCCATATATCTTCCTCTTATAACCCATATGTCCATTAAGTTCCGTTCTTTTAATGTGAAGGGGTTGAACTCTCCTTTCAAGAGATCCTTGCTATGGAGGGACATCCTTAAGTCTAATGCAGATGTAGTTTGTATCCAAGAGACTCACCTCCGTTAGGTGGACCATTTTAGGCTGAAACACAAACTCTTCCCCATATCTTCCAAGCACATGCACTGACCAAACGCGCACGGGTAGCCATACTGATCAAAAATTCAGTCTCATTCACCCTTGGCCATTCTGTCATTGACCCGGAGGCTCGTTCAATAATCCTAACCTGTGAGATTAACTCCAAACCATACACCTTAGCGGCTATCTACGCCCCCAACAGTGATCAACAATCCTTTATTAGGAAAATTATTAGTAAAGCAAAAGAGATCAGGAAAGGGGGATTGATTATCTTTGGGGATTTTAATTTAGTAGTCAATAATGAATGGGATAGGTCCAGATCTAGAGGGAAATCTCCACAGGATCTCCAGGGTATGTTGTTGGGGGAGGATTTACACGATATATGGCGTTACCTACATACGACAGAACGCGATTATACAATCTTCTCACCTCCCAACAATGTTCATTCCCGGTTGGATTTTTCCATTACGGACCAATTGGTATCTACAGAGATTGGACATATCACTTGGTCCGACCATGTCCCGGTAGACATGGTCATTGCTTCTTCTATCTAATCCCCAGGCACCTCCCTTTGGCGACTTAACAATTTCCTCTTAAAAAATCCAACCCATGTCACCTACATATCTTCCCGAATTAAAGATTTCTTTGACTTGAATGCCCCAACTGCCTTCTCCCAAGGTATCTTGTGGTGTGCTCATAAGACTTTTATTCGCGGGATTTTCATCCAACTTGCCAGCAGGGAAAAGAGAAAGCAACGAGCGGCAGTAGACCATCTACTAGCTGAAATTAAAAAGGTTGATGCTGAGTTTAAAACCAAACCGTCCTTGCAAAACAAAAACACCCTAGCGGACCTTAGAAACCAATTGTGTACCATCTACCTTCAAAACTATGAAGGCAATGTGGCCAAATTAAAATGGAACTTCTATATCCAAGGGGATAAACCAGGTAAACTACTAGCTAGTAAACATTCAAAGTCTCGTATCACCTACTTATCTTCACCCGCAGGGGATAAAGTTATGAATCCCATAGACATCGCCAACCAGTTTGCTGACTATTACTCCAAATTATATAATATCCATGAGAATGAAAATGTTCCTGCCCCCTCGGTTTCTGACATTACCTCCTTCCTGGAATCTGTCAGACTTCCCAAGCTAAATATTTCTCAACTAGAAAATGTTAACAAACCTTTTACGTTAGACGAGATCCAGAAAGCTATTCGGCTGAGTAAGACAAACAAATCACCGGGTCCAGATGGTATTACTAATGAATACTTTCAATTATTTTCTGACCTGCTCTCCCCTCACTTAACATTGTTATGCAACGAGATAGCTCTATCTGGCTCACCTTTGCCAGAGATGCTTTCGGCCATCATTAGCACAATACCTAAACCTGGTAAGAGACAAGATCTGCCTACTAATTACAGACCTATATCGTTGCTAAAAAATGACATCAAGCTATATGCCAAACTCATAGCGGCTCGCTTGAGTTCTGTCCTACCTTCCCTGGTTCATAAAGATCAGGTGGGATTTATCAAAGGTCAACAAGCAAGGGATGCCACTCGCTGCCTTCTAGAGCTAACGCAAATAGCTGCCTCCTCCGCGTCATCGGTAGTCTATCTGTCCCTTGACGTGAAGAAGGTCTTTGATAGGGTAAATTGGTCATACTTAAAACACAACTTACAAAACTTTGGTTTCTCAGGCTTCATACTCCAAGCAATCTTAGCGCTGTACACTTCCCCATCTGCTAGAGTACTAACTTCTGGATTCCTGTCACGTTCTTTTACTCTTTCGAATGGCACTCGTCATGGATGCCCCCTCTCCCCATAAATTTTTAGATCTAATCCTAAGATTTCCGGTATATCGGTGCATAGTACACCCCACAAAATCAGCTTATATGCCGACGATTTTATGCTGATTACTACCAACCCTGACTCCTCCATAGAACTGATTATGGAAACGTTATATGTTTTCTCCAGGCTGTCCTATTATAAACTAAACAAATCTAAAACATCCCTTTTCCTGGTTAACAGAGCAACACCTCAAAAGAAGAACTTAGACACCATTGGCTTTAAGAGGGCAGATGACCAGATAGATTACCCCTACCCAGACACTTTCGACCAATTACACTTAACTTTACACTAGCTTGGAGGAAGAAATTAAATGCATATCACTTCTTAACCTTTCCCGATTAGCGAGAATAAATGTGATTAAAATGACACTATTGCCAAAATGTATCTATATATGCAGAGCCATTCCTTACCTTATTCCACCATCTCTAACTAACAGCATCCAACGTCTACTTTCCAATTTCATATGGAATGGACGTAAACCCAGGATCAAGCGCCAATTACTTCATCATAATTACAAAAATGGAGGCCTTGCTGTCCTTAATCTGGCTGCATATAACGTAGCCATCCTCTTGGAGCAAGCCCTATGTCTATGGTATAACTCAGATTAAACTTCCTGGTCACTCCTCGAAGCCACCTCTTTTACTCCTCGCCCAGTAGACTTCCATCTCAAATCCTCATTAGTTGGAGCACCGCTGCCGTCCTCTCCCCTTTCCTCTCTTTCCGATCTTTTCAAAGTATGGTCCCTTTATGTAATTCACAACAAATGGGTCTCGATTGGGAAGCAAGACCTTCATTTCTCTTAGTTGCTGGAATTTGGAGCTTTCATTCCATTCCTGGAACACATATGGTCTTTTCTCAACAGATCAGCTATTCCAAGGTACTGCTCTCTATTCCTTCTCAGATCTCGTCAGGCAATGGAATCTTCCTTCATCCCTTTTTTTCCAGTTTTTACAGATACGACATATTCTCTGAGAGATCCCTGGGCTAATCCCCCGCCTTGCCCCTTCGTGTTTCAAAAACTTTTTTTCATAAAAATGGAGGCCCATCAAAAAGGCCTTGCCCTTATATATAAGATGAAATTTTTAGCCCAAAAACCCACCTAAAAATTCCCCCTTTTGGGTGAAAGGGGGAAAAAAGGTTGGCTGTCAAAATTCAAACCTAAAGTGGGAAAACGCCCTTTTAGTTTCCCCGAAATTCTTAAAGGCTAAAAACCAAAAAGAACTAATGCAAAAGATATTTTTGGGAAAATGGTTTTCCCCCCTCCACTAGTTTGGCCCTTTTTATGGCCCCTAGGTTCCTAAAATTCTGTGTTGGGAAGGGATGGGGTCGAAAGGGGGGTAACATGTTTCACATCTGGGGGGGATGCCCTCTTCTGAAATTTTTAAAAGGGGCGGAGTTTAAAAATTAACAAATTACTGAGTACTTAAAGAAACAGAAAAAACCCCTAACCCCTCAATTTGCGGGTTCTTGATTTTTAGATTAAAGGGGAACACCGTCCCTCTTAGAACGGTTCTCTTTATATCCTCGTAGCCACCCGAAACTTCCATTGCTCGTTTTTGGGAAAGATCCTGATACCCCCTCCATATCGGAGTTTTAAACATCGTTTTAAAGCTAAAATTTGTCCCATGCGAGCTGCGTCTAGCAATCCCCCTTATCTATGAGAGACACCTTTGGTTCCCTTTTGGATATTTCTAAACACTATACCCCGGAAACCCCTCTTCACATGGTTTTTTTGGGTTTGCGAATTTTATGATAACGGGTTTTAAAGGACTTTAGCCTTCCCTCTTTCTGCCGAAAATTGGGAAAATTACCTTTTTTTATTGGTTTCTTTTTTAAAAGCTTTGGCCCCTATGTTTCCCTTTATTATCCCCACAAATCTCAAAAAAAAATTTTTTAAAAAAAACGCGTAAAAACTTGCCCGGTTTGTGAACTAAAACCCGGGGGGGGCGTAGCTACAGGGGGTTGCGGGGGTAGCATCGCAATCGGCCCAGGGGGCCTTAAGGGGGCCCAAAACCCCTTTCCCTGCCACATAAAAGAAACAGCATTTTTAAAGGTTCCCAAGGTAACGGGGCGGCCCATTTCACTTTCCCGCACCGGGGCCCCAAAGAGTTTTGAACTTACCCCTTTTGACTACAACGTTTTTTTTTTAACATGGGTTTCAATTTAAATAAATTTGGGGCATTTTGGAGGCATTTTGGTTTGCTTTTAGGGGGCGGAAACCCCCTTGAAAACCGTTTTGGAAAAACAGCCCCCAAAATCACCCAATTGAAAAACCCCTTAAAAATAGCAAACCGTTGTCCACGGGGAGTTTAAACCCCACATTTTTTAAAAAATTTTTTCTGACTGAACTTCGAGGCCCAAAAGCTGTGGGAGGGGAAGTCCGCTCTTGTCATACCTTTTTCCAAATTTGGTCTTTATTTTTTAAATTTGGGCTCCCTTTGTATACAAAAATTCCCCAAATTTTTAAAAACACTTAAGGGAAATTTCTATACTTTTTCATAAGATTACCTATAAACTCTTTCCTGTTTTGGAAATTTAAATTTGTTTGCCCCCCCTAAAGCCCTCCACCTCCCCATAATCCTGGTCTTTTTCTCTTCAAGGGTCCCTACATCTTAAGCTGCAGCCCCTTTCTCTGGTGATACCTAGGGGTAGTCTCAATAACTGGTGTTTCCAATCTTACATCTTCTCCCCTTTTATTATGGGTTTGCCCCCCCGGGTTTCCCGGGACCTGCAGAACATAATCCTCATACCACAGAGAGTTTCCTACAGGGGGCCCCCCGGGGGAAGGGTTTTTTATCCAAAAAAACCCTTATTATGACAAAAACGGGGTTTCTAAAAGGGAATTTTGTGCCCTTTTGGGCTAAAGGGGCTGTCTCCTCAGGAATTGCAACCGAAACAGTCGGCGGGACCCCCCCACGGGTTTTCCCAATTGAGAATTTTAGGGGCCTGGGGGAAATTAGCACCTTCTAAACCCTTTGACATTACAGAACTAACAAATGTGCAAGGTCACAGGATACTGCAGTGGATGTTACAAAAGGCCCTTAAAAAATTACAGAGAAAAACCCAGTGGGCGATTTGCAGGTTGTTTTACATACACCCGGACACGAAATTTAAGTTTTTTCTCCAAACCTCCGGGGGAGAAAATTTTTTGGGTTTGGGCAAAAGGGAGACTACATGTGGACGGAAAAGACTCCCATTATAAAGGCATGCTGCCAAATATCATGTCAGACATACCTCTATGCCCCAAGCAATACTAAAAGACACAGGAGAAGGGTTTAAAACCCTATTCAAAATTGATAAACCCAAGAAACCCTAAACCAGGGGAGGGCCCCCCCGGGTTGGGTTTGGGCCCCCTGTCAGACGGGAATCCCTTTACCCCTAAAATGGGTGTTTTCCTGTAAACCCCCAAAATGGATAAAAACATATATAGAGGTGAGACAATGTACATTATACAATTGTTTAGATACCATAATAATAAATAGTAAATAGAGTCAAATGCTTCAATGAATACCTTCCTAACAGTATATAGAGGTGAAACCCTTGGACAAAATAACAGTTTTGTAAGTCCCCAATAATACCCGAATGGGAAAAAACAATTAGGGAAATTTATTTTAAAATTTTTTTTTAAATTTTTATTTGCCATTTAGCACGCTAAATTTACACACACACACAAAATATATATATATATTTATAAATATAATATATATATAATATATAAATATTTTATATATTATATATATATACAAATAAATAATACACAGTATACACCATTTACTACTTTCTGTAGGGGTGGCCCCACTCCCTACAATAAGCTCTCAAACTGACTGAAAAGAGTGTTCTAAATTCAACTATGCAATGGGTGAGTGGGGGACTTAACCTAGGAGGTGTCATGGAGCGCACCATGGTCTGTGCTCCAGTCTGTGGTCATGCTCGTAACCCCTGTTCCCCGTCATCTGTACTAACCTCTTCTCGCTCCTACTTTGCTCACTGTCACTAGCGGGCACACATGTACCAACTCAGTAGGGTGCGCACTGACTCTTGGGAATTTAAATGGCCAGCACTCTGCTGATTACCAATCAGCGGACGGTGGTCCTTATATTAGGTCACTTCCCTTGCTGCCCCATGCCACTGTGTTGGTGTGATTTCTGTAGTACCTAAGCATTATTCTGGATGTGTTCCCGGATTGACCCATACATTTCTGACTATTCTCTGCCTGCCCACAGCCTCGACCTTACCGCGTGTCACTAGACCATGTTCTGTCTGCCTTTTGCCATGACCTTACTGCCTGTCCAATGACCACATCTCAAGCCTGCTTCTACTGTACCATGACCGTACCTTCACTGTCACCACGAGCAGCCATGGCAGAGGTAGCGACCTGGAAGTCTCCAGCAGCAAAGTCCAACCGGCCTTGCGGTGGCTATGGTGAATACCAGGGGGCTCCTCAGACTCCGCTACCTGACGTGCTTCATATCCATCTCTTGCAGTGACCAAGAGGATCCATTACTTCGACCTGTTACAGGAGGTCCTTACACTGGCAAGAGGAACTACAGAGGCCCACCCTGTAATACGGCACAGAGATACTGGAAGTCCAGACAAGAGTGACACCTGGTTAGACACTGCCAACGCCAGCATTACCAAAAAGAGGCTGGGGATTTAAAATGTAGAATAGCTGCAGTGGAGAGACAAATTTCAGGAGGTAAAATTGGCTCTAGTGTTGCACCGAAAGATCTAAATACAGTTGGTAAAAGCCCCAGAGTCAAGGTGAAAGTGAATGGAGTAGAACTGGAGAGACTAATTGACACTGGGTCTCAAGTAACATTATTATCCTGGGAAGATGAATGAGGACCCTTCACATGGGTTCCGAGCTTTCTTATTTTTGTCTAAAATATCAACTAATACCTGAAGTTTGATACATTTTCAGTACATAGTTCTTTCCTGTAATACTGAGGATCATGAATATGATGGGCAATCAAAAAGTATGGGTATTCAATTGGTTGTAAGCCAGCATTGTGCCCCACACATAGCCATATAACTGGCACCCTATATAAGCCTTATTTGTGTGTGATTGTAATACTAACAATCACTCCCCTCATGGATACTATGGATTGTAGGCATGAGTTGTTATTTATCATTATTTTTGCATTTGTGCCATCTCCCATGTATGGTGCTGTAGCTTTTCTGCATACAGGTTCTTATCCAATGTGCAGCTATGCACTCGACAATTGACCCCCTCATGGATAGTTTGTTAATCAGAATTCTACCCCTGTGCGTTTTTTGCTGCCCCAAAGGGGGAGGGAAAAGGTGGGCGCCAAGGTTCCCCCAGCGCCCCCCGGGGGCGGAAAAGGGGGGCTTTGTTGGGCACCCTTTTTAGGCGGTTTCTGCGGGACGGGGCCTTCCGAAAAACTCGGGCCCATGAAAAGGGACGGAAATGGGGGCCCAAAGGGGACATTGCACTCCCAACCCACATTCCAAAAAGACCGGGGGTTTAAATTTTAAAGTTTCAAAAAATTGGCTCAGGGGGGGGGCCCCAAGTAAGGGTGAAAGAATTGAACGGAAAACAATGCAGGAAGAAATTTTTACCCCGGGAAGAAATTCCCCTTTAAAGTTCCGGGTTTCAAATTTGTTAAAAATAAAACAACCCCGGGCTTTTATAAAGCCCGGGAAAGAATCAGAAAAGTCAATCAAAAAAAAATTTTAAAAATTTAAAAAAAAACCACCCTTTAAAAGTTTAAAAGGGGGAAAAACAAAAATTAGGAAATAGGGAAAATTGGCGGGAAATTACAAAATTTTTTTTGTCCAATTTTTTAAAGTTTTGAAAAAAACCCCAGGCAAAGTCAAGCATCAAAATTTAAAGGAAGGGAACAAACCCCCCTTATTTCCTTGGGGGTTTTTATTGAACAAAATAAGTTGGATGGCAAAAGGGACTTTTTTTTTGGGGGCCAAAAAAATTTGGAGGAAAGTTATAAAACCAATTTCAAAAAAGGGGCGGGAAAAAAGGTTCAAACGACCCCAAAAAAAAGAAAAGGACCCCCTTGAGGGCCCCCTAAAGTTTTAAAAAGGGGTTTCCCAAAATCCAAAAATTCCCGGAGCCCGGGCCTCTTTCCCCGTGGGTTCCAAAAGGGTTTTAACGCCCCCTTTTTTTGGGAAACCTCCCCCCCGGGCCCGCCCCCTGCGGATGGGGGTGTTTTAATTCCCCCTTTTTATTAAGGGGGGTAATCCTTTCAGGATTTAGGGCCCACGAAAACTTCCCCAAAAATAATTTCCGGTTATCCGAATCCCCCTTTTTTTTTGGTCGCCCACGGGGGCAATAAGCAAAAAAAAAAAAGAATGAAAAGAAAGGTTTCCCCGGACCAGAAATTTTTAAAAAAATTTTTGGGGGCTTCTAAAAGGTCCCCAAAAAAAAAAATAAAAAAAAAACCCCCAAAATACCCTTTTTTAACCTATAAAAAAATTGACCAATCATTTTTCAAAGGCGGGACAGTTCAAAAAACATAAAAAGGAAAAAGAGTGATTGGTTGAAGCGGGGGGGGCTCCCCAGCTTACCCAACAAGCGCGAGCATTTCTCTAGAGTCTATGGGAAAAAATGCAAGCGATCTGTTTTGTTTTGGAAAAGTTAAAAAGGGCCGGTTTTTTGGACCAATGGGAGGGCGGACGCGCTCTTTTTGGGTTTCTAATGCAATCTGAAATAAAACTGTACATGGCCAAAATCAAATGAAAAACTACAGAAGTTGTCCCATGTGTATAAAAAAATAAATAAATATGGGAGTAACAAAAAAAAATATAAACAAAAAAATCGGTTTTTTTTCTTTTTTTTTCTTTTCACCCAACTATTGACCCCTTGGCAACAAAATAAAGAAATAAACCTTTTTTTAGAAAAATTATATTTTTTATATTTACCCCCCATATTTTATTCTTTTTATATACCTCGGGACAATTTCGCAGTTATCATTTGATTTGGGGCCAGTAAGTTTTATTTCAATTGTTTTAGAAAACCCTAGGCCGTCGTTTCCTCTCCCTTTGGTCCAAATAACCGCGCCTCTTTTAACTTAGCCAAAATCACAAACAAGCTCGCTCTGCATTTTTTTTCCATAGAACTCTATGAGAAAGAAGCACCTCTGTTGGCTAAGGGGACGACCCCCGCCGTTTCAACCATTCACCTTTTCTGCCTTTTTACTGTATTTGAACTGTCCCCCCTTTGAAATGTTTGGGTCAATATTTCTCCATGGTAAAAGGGGCCCCTTCCTCCTATTCTGTTTGGTTTCAATTCTCCCCCAAGGTTAGAATGGGCCACTTCCTCTATTTGTTTGGGCGGGTTTTTTGGCGCCATCAGAAGAGCTAAACAATTAATTACTGATTTCCCGGCAATTCTCCTATTGAATTTCCTTTAGGGGGTTCTGGACAAACGTTTGTTGGGGATTTAACTGTTTTTATTTTTAGAGAATTTTTTCCCGCTTTATCGAAATTTTTACACTTAAAAAAAATTATTTTTTTATTCATACCCATGCGCAGGCGCTAGCGCCGAGATTGCATGCCCCGATTTCCATAACAAAAGGGGAGAAGAGTCGCCTCGATTGGCTGGATAGCCAACCCCCGCTAGCTCACCCAAATCAGCTCTTTTCTGCATTTTACTGTATTTTGAATACCTGCCTTTGATTTTGTTTGGTCCAAATTTTCCAATAAATAAAAAGGGTCTTTGTCGTCCTATTTGATTTTTTGGTTTATCCCGACAAGAGAATTTTACAAAATTTTAAATTTACTGTATTCCCCAATTCCTATATTGCAATTCCTGATGTAGCGCGGTCTCGGCAAAAAACGCTTTTTGGGTTTGAATTGATTTATTTTATAGAATATTAGCTTTTTTCGGAAATATTTTACATTTAATAAAAAATGTTTTTTTTTATTTCCCCCATCCGCACGGCGCTGGACCCGAGATTCTTTGCGCCGATCTCTCCAAACTACAAGGGAGAATAGCTAGCACCTGATTGGCTGGGATGGCAACCCCCGCTAGCTAAACCCAATCACTCTTTCAGCATTTTTACTGTATTTTGAACTGTTCCCCCCTTTTGATTTGTTTGGGTTCAAACTTCCCCATAGGATAAAATGGGTCCCTGTCGCCCCTTTTTGTTGGCCGAGATAGCCAACCCCCCGCTGCTCCCCAAATCACTCTTTCTGCATTTTTCTGTATTTTGAACTGTCCCGCCTTTGATTCTGATTGGGAAATATTTTCTCCATAGGTTTTAATGGTTCCTGTCGCCCAATTTTTGTCCGGTTTCTGCCGACCAATGAAATACTTTCAGATTTAAAATTACGTATTTCCCACAATTTCCAAAACCCTAATTCTTGAATTGGGATTTTGGAAAGTGATTTTTTTTTGTATTTTTATGTTTGATTTTTTCAGCTTTTTTTTCTAATGTTGAACGCCTTTATAAAGGCGATTTTTTGATTAAATCCGCACCGAATTGGAATGATTTCTGCTGTTTTCCGCCTTCTGCATCAAACACATTTTGGGCCAGTCCCTTCTGCGCCTAAGTCCCCCCTGCCCCCATGCCCCCGCACGTGCCCCACCCACCCGGGCGCGGGGAAAATTTTTTTCCCCCGCATGTTTGACGCCCTCCTGGGACCCGAAAATAGGCCAGGCCCACTCGCCCATGTCCCCCACTGCCCCCCCCCACACGGCGAGGGGGGCGGACTTTTGCCCCCCCTGTAGAGTGCACTACCTTGGGCGCTAATATAGGCGCACGCCGACTGCTCAAGCCCGCACTGGGGCCTCAAAAACCCGGCGAGGCCGGGGGACTTTACATAGGGTGTATGAGCGCGCCCCGGGGCCCCACATAAACGGCGAGATTTTGCGGGGAAAAACCGGCGGGAAAGGTCGCCCCCAGTGGGGAGATTCATACTCGCCCAAATTTACTTCCAATATTTTCGCACCCAGCATGGGCTCAGGAATTAATTGCTGTTAAGTAAATATTAAAGATGTAAGGGGTTTGCCTCAAAAACCCTTTCAAAGTGTAGGAAGGGCATGCGGACGAAAACATGGGGTTTAAAATGTGTCATCGATTTTTTCTGGTTACCCGAAAATAGATTTTTTTTTTAAATTTTAAAACAATGGAGGGGTTCGCCCCAAATTTTATCAATAAGGTTTTGGACTGGGTTTTAAAAAAAGGCCCCGCAATTAGGAGTAAACAAATTTTTTAACATAGGAATTAATCATTTATGATAATAAATAACATGATTAATATAATAAAATTGTCTACAGTAAATAGTGTAATATTGTGTACAGTTTTGCTAATTATTTAGTTACAAAGGTTAAATACTTACAGCACTTTACCTGGGGCTTCATCACCCTTTCCCAAAACTTTAGCCAAGAAGCTAATGGTGAAAACAGGGAGCTTCAGGGAAAACAGCACCAGTGAGAGCATCCTCTATACTGGGTACAAAACTTCTGCAGTCACTCAAGTGTCTCTGATTCTTAAACAAAAAAACTGGCAGACACAACCAATTTTTTGTGCAGCTTTGAGCACGAGGGGCGGATTTAAAATCATCTTACATGAAGGGGCCCGCTCCATAGTCAAATAATATCAAAAATCGCTCCTAAATCAGACAAAGGGCCCCCTAAAATTGAAAAAAAAGCCAACAATTGCGGCTTAAGAAAAAAACGGGATGCAATCTGAAATTTTGCTTAGATAAAAAAAAAAATGGAAATTTTAATTAGTTTAAGAACAAAAATGGGGATTATGCATCAAATTCTAAATTTCACTAGCACTGCAAATGGATGAAAAACAAATGCGTTTCAGCATCCACACAAAGCTTGAAGGATATATCACATCACATAGCTCTGTTCAAGAAAACATTCAAATCCATTGTAACAATGCAAAAAAATTTCTAACGTTAGTGTTTTGGTGCCCCCTTTAACTAGCCTAGTATTAATAGGCAACTCTGAAACGCATATGCGTTATGTAATCCTTTTTGTATTGTTTTAAAAGGATTTAAAAATTTTTTTATTGAAAAAATTTGTGATTTTATACATCCTTCAAGCTTTATGTGGATGCTGGAACCCATTTGTATTTCATTTGGGGTTTTTAGAAGGTGTGCTTCAAAACTGTTCCATGCTACCACCACGACTCTATTTTCATTTTATTTGTCTAATAAAGAAAAATGTTTTATTTTTCTGTTATTTTGGGGTTTGTTTGGTACTCTCTTACAACATGACCCTGAGTACCTGGATGTAGGGATCAGATGTTCACCTGGTACAAGCGGTGCAAATACCAGACAAAGGCTCTGTTGCAACTGCGGCATCACACCAAGAAGAGACAGAAAAGTAAAACCCCTTTGGGGACCAGGCACAGGCAAATGTGCGGGGAAAGTCAACTTCTCAAGGCCCAGGACAATTCATGAAAAAACAAGAAAACAGTGGTGGCCCTTTTTAACCCAAAGCGGGTGATTTCGGGGCTCACCAAATGTTGCAGCATACCATACCAACGAGGGAAACTACCCCACCAATACGCCAATGCTCTGGCCCATTCCCCCTGCCCTCTACCAGAAAGTACAGATGATACTGCGACAGATGCAAGAGAAAAAAAGTCATTCCCCCCAGCAAATGTCCACGGGGCCCCTCCAAATTTTGGGTTGGGAAAAAAAAAAAGGGGAAATCAGTGATCACCAGCCTGAAGGTTGAAAAACAAGAGAGGCTTATCAACCTCCGTGGACAGAAAGTTCCCCGGCCCTTAAAGGGGATGGGGCCAAATTTTTTTCCCCACAGACCTGGCCAGTGTACTGGCAAGCACTCATTACAGATAAGGACCAAGAAGAAATAGCCTTCATTACTCCAATGAGACTGTCTGAGTTATTAAGAATGATACCTGAACCTCGAGTGCCTCCTGATCCACTCAGACGAGGTAATCATCTGTATTGCAACTGTGAAGGAACATCTTGACAAGTTAAAACAAATAATAGGCCATTTAGAGTCACAAGGGCTGAATTTGAAACCCCACAAGCGTCCCCACAAGAGGACAACATGTATGTACAGGGCTGTGCCAGAAGTCTGACGTCTTTTCAGCCCAAAAACTGGTGCAGCCCTGTTCGCTATGTTTTTAATGAGGCGCACTCCAATATTAGGCGCATTACAAAACTCCCATGGGCCAGTCACCACTGATGGCAACCTGTGCTATGGCAGCACAAAAAGAGGCCAACAATTCATCCAGAGACAACATGGAAGAAGCTAGGCCAGAGGAAAGGCTGCTCATTACGCTGTTTTTTTTTTTTTTTTTAAACGCTGCTTTTTTTTTTTTTTCACAACACCCCAACTCACTCTTGTCCTAACTACTCCTAATATGGCCACAAACCCCACTACCACACTATCAATACATTTCTCCCCCCTATCCTTCGGACATTGTCATGCCCATTCACACCACCCGTTCACTATTCAATCCCAACACTTATCCCATACTAATTACTTTCCTGCTTCTTCATTTCTGCACTCCTCTATACTTGCAGCTCCCACCACTGCTTCCATTAAAATTGGACAAATCCGTCTCCAAAACAGTGGTAAAAATCAATGCTATCAAGTAGAAATCCAAACCTTAAAACAGAGGGGATCATCTTGGATTTCTGGAACGGGAATTTTGGGACTGATTTTCCTAACATAAAAATCATAGGTCAAAATTAAGTCATATAAACTTACCTATATTTATGTACCTGTGATATACAGTTCTTATAGAACATGCTGGCCCAAAGCTCAGATACATATCAAAGGATAATAAGTTATTACCTCTTCTGTGTCACCTCGTCATTCACATATCTCCTCCTGGTTGTGCTTCCTCTGATGACAATGTCCTGAACTGTAGTAGTAGTTGGAGACACAGCACCATAGTTCTAACCAATTATGATGTCATGCCTGTATGACATCATGAGAAGGTGAGCAAAGGAGTCTGGGAAGCCTATAGAATAATTATATACAGCTCGTGGTTGCCTTAAATGCAGTTTATTATTGTTCTGTAGCCCCCTACTTTTCAATTTGGAATATACTACGATGTATTGTACATTTTGAACTTAAAGTTTTAGTTGAACGTCCTTTAAGTGTTTATAAAAATGTTACAAAATTCTAGTTAAAGTCAGGGACTAAGGGTGCTTTCATATGGAGTCTTTTTTCTTTCTTTTTGACATGTTTTTTGTGCGTTTTTGGATGCGTGTTTTGTGCAGAAAGGCACAACGATTAATGCTGTAAATTTCTGCACAAAAAACACATCGAAAAACACGCCAAAAAAGGTGTAAAAACACGCCAAAAGGGGGGGGCGTGGCCGGAAGCCGCAGGAGATGGCTGCCTGAGAGCTGAGCTCCTGAGAAGGCTGAAAAATCAGCGTTTGCCCCGCAAGATTACACCCTAAATGGGTTAAAAGAAGACCCCACCTACAGCTGAAGACTCCCAGAAGGCTCCCATCGCGCCCGGCAGCAGCTACGGCACTGGACTCGTTCCTGAGGAGAGCGCAGCCGTCCGCCGCACTTCCGTCTCCTCCGGCGCCATTACCACGTGGTCCGCACCTTCCCGCGGGTGCCGCAGCGGGGACTCCGGCGCAGGAAAACCTGAATACCGGCCCTTTCCTTACTCCACGCCGGCCAGGAACGAGAGCCTTCACCGCAGCGCAGGGACCGCTGGAGACTGCGGCTGACCAGCTGAGCACGCAGGAGCAGCAGCAGGTACCGGGCCCTAGCTCCGGGCCTTCCCTGTCTCATCGGGGGGTGCCCCTATCTTATCCCCTGCCGTCACAGCTCTCCTGCTCGTCACGTAGGCCCATGGCAGCTCCGGGGCTGCACAGGCCAAACACCCAAAGGCACAGCAGGCTGTACTGGCTAACTCCCAGGACTGTATATCACCCTCTGACCCCTGTCTCAGTAAGCCAGGGGGTTCAGGGGAATCTGTGAGCCGTCTCTCCCCATCCCACTCTCACACTGGGGATTCTGGCAGCGGCCCTCTGTCCTGGCAGGGCTCCCCTGCATTTTCACCAGCCCCTCACAGCCCGGAGCTCACCCATCCTCCGCCATGGGCTGAGCTGCTCCATCAACTACCCACCGGGATGAGCTGAAATTTTTTTGATGGATGTTAAAACGGCCCACAAAGAAGAAATAGCAGCACTCAGGACAAGATATTAAAATGATGGGCCTCTAGGGTGGAGACTCGGGAAGACAAACACGACAATACTAGAAGATATATAGCCCAGATCCATCGGCTATCTCTGCACAAATGCTACCGTTAAAGAAATGGGCGCCATTTAGAGGATCTGACAACAGAGGTCGCCGAAACAATGTACGGATTATTGGGGTCTCCCAAAACCCCAGGGTGACGAAAACCTCCCCAGGAGGTTCTGGACTCTCTTTTTCTCTCAGGTGCTGGGATCTCCCTCACCCTCCACTTTAAAGCTTGATTAGAGCGCACAGAGCACTGCTCCCTAAGGGCTCCTCCTTCTTTCCTAGAGAATTCATCTGCTGTCTCCAACGAACTACACCCTGAAAGAGGCTTCATGGAGAAGGTGGGGGGGTGCGCTCCCTGGACTTTTAGAGGTGCCTCGTTTTCAGCTGTTTCGGATCTTTCGTGGATCACCTTGCAGAAAAAGGCGGCACCTAAAACCCTTCTCCAGTTTTCTTCAAGGTCAAACATCCCATACCGCTGGAAATTTCCATTTGCCCTTAAAAGCTCGCAGGGAAGGCCGCTCCGCTACCTCAAGTCCTATTGGGAAATCTCCAGCCTTCTGTGACACCCTTCAGATCCCCCAACCAAAGATGGATGACTGGGAACTGTCTGTCCCTCCTCCTCCCCGCCGCCAAACCTGGCAGAGGCCACCAATCCCGCAAAGGACGCTCTCCAGGAACCCCTTCCGACCCCGGGGCCAGGCGTTCCCGCCATTCTGAAGGGATCTTTTTGCTGTCCCCCTCTTGGTTCCTGGGTCCCGGTTAGGACTTTGTATCCAATTTTTGAAGGTCTTCGCTTCGAGGGACGATCGGTCAGGTGATAGGTGGATTATTAGCAAAAATGTTTTACCCATTTCTCTGTGATTAGGGCATATGTTTCTTGTAATTTTTTAATGTATTTTCGATCGGCCAAGTTCTTCTAGGTTATTGTCAGAGTTTTGGTCTCGGTAGTCCTTTCTGTCTTCCACTTTACGTGGCACACAGCTTCTGGTCTATCTTTTTAAGGAGGGGGGGGTCCTAACTGGGTTTTCTTGCCGAGGACCTCATTTGGGACCTTCTTGGTGTTCTTTTGGGCACACCTCCTTTCCCCACGACCAGAGAGATCTCGTTCTCTGGGCACCGATCCCTAAACTTACATTCATTCTCTGGTTATATTTCTTAGGTTATTGGTAGAGGTTGTTTATAGTTAGTTGTTTGTCAAACCCTGTGTCTGCTTTCCCTCTGTTCCTCTTGTGTTTTCCCTTCCCCTCGTTCCCTTGTCAATAGGTCATTTTGCGTTGCAGGCTTTTGACTGACTAGTTTTTATAGCAGCACACTTGCTTAAGGAATTTACTATATTGTCCAATTATGGGCCCCGGTGTGTTACTCGGAATGTGAAGGGCTTAATTAGGTCACTAAGCGAAGACTGGCCCTGAGGGAATGTAAGGAATTCGGGCCGATTTAGTGTTTCTGCAAGGGGACGCATTTTAATGCTGAGGGGTCCTTTGCATTTGCCAGACACTTGTACCCTCTTGCATTTAGTGCTTCCAACCAGTCTAAGAAGGCGGGAGTTGCCATTTTGATCTCTAAGTCTTGTCCTCTCCGGGTCCACTCCTCGCTTATTGATCCAGCAGGGCGTTTATTACCCTCCAGGCCACGCTTTATAATGGGCCCCTTGACGCTTTGTAATGTCTATGCCCCTAACTCTGGCAGATAGCCTTTCTTAACAGAGTGTGCCCAAAAACTTCTGGAGCCCCCCACTTCCTCTATACTTCTAGGGGGAGTTTTTAATTGATATTCTCCGAAGTTATGGATGCTCCACAGTGGGGGGTGGGGGCTAAGGAGCAGCCAGGCTAGACTTTCCTCAGCTTTAGGAAACTTATTAAGGCTCAGGCCCTATTTCAAATTGTGGCATTTTAACCCCCCTAAAGAGAGGGAATTTACCTTCTACTCGCACCCCCATAAGAACCCACTCCAGACTGGTTTACTTTTTTGGAAAATTATCCCCACGCTAGGGGGCCCTATCAGGCTCTGAGATAAGGTGATCACGTGGTCGGTTTCACGCCCCCCGGTCATGGTCGACATAAATTTTAGGTCCTCACCAGCCGAGCCTGTCATTGGAGGTTTAATGAATTTTCCCCTTAAAAACTCGATTCATAGGGATAAGTTGCGGACGCACTGTCTGCGTACTTCGACACCAATGTGGGATCAGTTGCTTCATTTGCTACCCTGTGGGAGGCCCATGAAGCTGTTTTTAGAGGCGAATGTATCGCGTTTGGGTTCCAAACTTAAAGGGACCTGAATCCAGAAGACTCTCCCTGTGGAACAGTCTTAAAACCCTCCAGAGGAAGATGTCCCAATACCCGTCCGTCCCACCCTTGAGGCGGATAGTGACAGTTAGAATGTGTTGAAGGACATTGCCACTCGAAAAGTGTGAGATTACTCCTCTACTCCGACAAAGGTTATTTTAAATTTATGGCAATAAGGCCCACACTATGCTGGCGCGCCAGCTTAAAGGAGAGGGCGGCTAATTCTATGCCGCAGGTTTAAGGGCAGAGACGGCACCCTCTTTTACGACCCAGAGACCATAGCAAATTATTCTCGGATTTTTTCTCCAAGCTGTACTCCCTGTCATCGGACCCCGGAGATTGAGGAGATGGCGAGTCACTGTATTCGGGACTTCCTACAGACTTGCCCCATAGCAGGTCCCTCCAGAGGCCTCTGCATCCCTTAATGCCCAGTGGAGATCTAGGAATTACTGGAAGAAATGAAGGCCCTCCCCTCTGGTAAAGCGCCGGGCCCGGAGGGCCTCGCATAGTCCTCGTTTACGGTCTTTCTGGAAGTCTTAGCGCCCCACAAATTGCTGACCCTCTATAATTCCTTTCTGGAAGGCCCCCCAACCCCTACATCTATGTCCCACTCCCACCTCACCCTTGTTCACAAGGGGACAAAGATCTGCAGATAGCGCAAGTTATAGGCCAATAGCCTCCTAAATTCAGATATAAAAATTTTTACTAAATACTAGCCAACGACTGGGAGTCTGGTTGCCCCGCTGATAAACAAGGACCAGGTGGGTTTTTGTCCCCTTTCGTCAGGGGGGGGGACAACACTAGACGGACAATCGACCTGATTGAGGTGTTGAATGCCCACTCGGAACAGGCCCTTCTCCTTAGTTTGGATGCTGAAAAGGCCTTTGATCGGCTGGGGTGGCCATTCCTATTTGAAAAATTGGATGTGTTTGGTTTTAATGGTTCTTTCCTTTCTGCCATTAAGAATCTTTATTCCTCCCCATCAGCGGCGATTTAGGGGTACCTCATCATACCTCGCCCTACTTTTAAGATTAAGAATGGGAAATCCGGCAGGGATGCCCCTTGTCCCCGCTCCTTTTTGCTCTATGCATTTGAACCCTTGCAGCAGCATTAGAAATTTATCCCGACATTAGGGGGTTACAGTTAGGGGCAAGAGTTCAAGCTCCCCTGTGTTTGCGGACGATTTGCTTTAAAACTAACCGACCTACATGTTTCTCCACTCCCTACAATGCGCTATTGGAAGGTTTGGATCCCTTCCCGGATACAAAAGTAAACACTACAAAAGCAGAAGCCCCCTCCCCACATTTAAATATACCACTGATGTTCTATCCCCTCTCAGGAGTAAATTCCCCTACAAATGGCAGGCTCAATCCCTTAAATACTTAGGTGGTCCGTCTCACTGACAGGTACGACTCCCTTTATCAGGCTAATTTCCCTCCACTGTTCAGGGAGCTGAAGGCCCTCCTCCAAAAATGGCACTCGCTGCCCTATTTCCCTTTTTCGGCAGGATCAACACAGTCAAGATGTCCATTTTACCCAAGCTCTTATACCTTTTTGAAACCTTGCCTGTGGCAGTTCCTCTGAGGGAGTTGAAATTCCTTGCAAGCGGGTGGGCTCCCAATTTATTTGGGCCCAGGGGAGGCATAGAGTGGCAAGGATGTTCTCATGAAAGGCAGGCAGAGGGGGGGGCTGGCAGTCCCGAATCTGACGCACTATTATTGGCCACGCATCTTCGTGCATCCCAGCATGGACCGCCTTACGCTCTTACTCAAAATGGATGGAGGTGGAGAAATTATGGTTGGCCCTACGCACCCTAATGCCCCCTGTGGCACTCTCGACCACTGATAGTGGTCTGAACTTATTGGGCCCGATCAAATTCACTATCCAAATTTTGGCGACTCTGTAAGGACAGGTTTAGCCTGGCCTCAACGGCCTTCCTTTTGGGCCCCCTTTGTCTGTACCCCTCTCTTACCCACTAGCTCCTCAGGCTACTTTGCTCGACCATGGCTGGGCGGGATCTTTTCCCTTTTACGGATTTTAGCGGGGGTCAGGATCGCAGGCTGAATGACTTTTGAGACTCTTCAGAGAGACCAGGAAATTTCCCCAGAGCTCTAAATTCCACTTCCTCCAGGTTGCCCACCTTCTTTTTTCCTTGTATGGGACAAGTTCCCTCTCCCCCTCCGACTCCCTTTGAGTCTATCTGCATGGCGGGGGTGTCGACAAAGGGTCTTTTTTTCTGAATCTATTCACTCTTAAATGACCTTTTCTCTGGTTTAACCTGTAGTTCATAACTACATGAAAAATGGGGAGAAATATATAGGTGGGGCCCTTTTCCCCATTCAAAAAGGCAGCACATCTGGAAGGTGGCAAACTAGGTCATCAGTTTGCGTTGCCCAGAAGGAGAACTTGTATAAAGTTCTCCTCTTTTGGTACCACACGCCTGATATCCACACAAGTGGTTCCCCCCAATCCTCTCCTAACTGTTGGAGATGTCAGGCTGCGGTGGGGACTCTTCCCCATAATTTTCTGGGACTGCCCCGCCTTGCGGGACGTTCTGGCTTCAGGGCAGGGATTATTGGGGGACATTCTGGGGGTGGATGTTCCGCTTGACCCATTGATATACTTGCTCAATGGGCCCGGGGGGAACCTTTCTAGGGACAGAGCTAGACTCATGTTGCACATCCTCACAGCAGCCAGATGCCTGATAGCAAATAGATGGAAACAAACTGCCCCCTGGGGCATTGATTGATCCATAGGGGTGAAGGAGGTACGCCGAATGGAAAACCTGCGGCCCTCCTTACACGAAAAAAGCTAGACATCTTTGACGGAAGTGGTTTTATGTGACACATATTGGATTGTTAACCCTCTAGGAGTTCTATCAGAATGCCGTTAATGACCTTAACCCCCTCCCCCTTATCTCCCCCCCCCCACCTCTCTCCCCTTTTTATACCCCTCCCTTGTCTGTTTTTCTTGTTTGTCCGGTCTTCTCTTGTTTCTTAATTCAATGATCTATATGTGTCTTATTCTAGATTTTTGAGGATTGCAGATTTTTATGTCTTATATTCTGATTTTAGCAATAGCCTTCGAATATCTTCTATGTTTTGTCAATTTTAGATCATTTTTTGTGAACTACTGCAGTAGCAATCTCTCATAGCTTTAATTGTATGTTACCTGTTTATATGAAAAATTGTAATAAACTTTCAATTGGAAAAAAAAAAAACACGCCAAAAAGGCTCCGTGTGAAAGCACTCTAAAGTCACAATCTGTCTGGGATGAGGAACACTGCAACTTTGTGCCAAAGGCCAAAGTCGCTCTTCTGGGGTCTGGCATTTCAGTTTCAGTTATCACTGGGACGGCCAGATATCATAGCAACCAATCAGAATGTGGCTTTCATATTTGTAGCACTGATAAAATATCTGATTGGTTACTAAAAGGATTAGTGTCCCCATGATAAAACTAGGAGGAGCAAGAGGGGTCTTGTCATAGGAAGGATTTTTTAACATTTACAAATTGTTGTAAGTGGGTAACTTAAACTCACTGAATGAAGCCTTCTTAGCCTCATGAATTAAATGTGTGTAAGAGATGTGTACTAGTGGTGTGGTTTCCCAGAGTATCCAGTAAGACTGTGTTTACACTGCTATCAGAGGCACCATTGGCAGTACTATTACATTGGATGGTAAGAAGAGAATCAACTACGTGATATAGAAATCTATAAAGAACTAGATAGGGATCCAACTGATGAAATTAAAAAAGAAATAGATAATATATTAAAAGAAGCATTTGAACAGAACATCATTAGTCAAGCTATATATAAGTTGTTAATAGTAGAAAATCCTAGAGTGCCAATTCTATATCTTGTCCCAAAAATTCACAAATCACTTACATCACCACCAGGATGCCCCATTGTGTCGGGAGTAGGATCTGTGCTTCACCCCATAGCAGCCTTTGTTGATAGTTTCTTACAAAAAAAAAACATTGAAAAACTCCCACGCTGCCTTAAAGATACAGGTCATTTTTTGAAAAGCATTGAAAATGTTACAATGGAAGATGTCACCTTTCTCTGCACGCTAGACGTGAAAAGTCTATACACAAATATACCCAGAACTGAAGGAATGGAAGCTGTCCATAAAAAATGTATACTTGAACAAACCTGTCTAACAGCAAGATAGGGCTCCTTATGACACTAATTGAAGTTGTTTTGAATAAAAACTACTTCAGATTTGGGTCCAGATTTTTTCTTGCTGCAACAAGGGACCTCGATGGGGTCTCATGTTGCTCCAAGTTATGCAAATATCTATATGGAAGCCATGGAGACAGAACACGTTGTCCACGGTATACTTAGCCAGCATATCAAATGCTGGCTGAGATACGTGGATTACGTGTTCCTCCTATGGAAGGGCACAGAAGAAGAATTGGATACATTTATGAAACATATAAATAACATACATCCTTTGTTGCAGTTCACATTAACAAAAAGTCAAGAAAGCATTACATTTTTAGATACGTGCGTAATAAGAAACAACAATAGCCTAGTTACTACATTGTACACTAAAGAAATAGATAAAAACAACATTCTACACTATGATAGTCAGCATGCACCGGCGGTAATTAAAGCTATACCGAAAGGGCAATTCTGGAGGGCAAAACGCATATGTTCTTCTAATGAAGAATTTATAAGAAACAAAAAAGATCTGGTGGATAAATTTGTGGAGAGGGGTTATCCCCCTGAGGAAGTACAGAGAATAGCAAACGAAGTTGAAATAATCCCTAGAGAAGAATATTTTAAAAAGTCAAAAAAGAAAAATTATAATAAATCTTCTATAAACTTCTTTTCTACATATGATAACCATGCTAAATTAGGGAGGAAAACAATAATTAAACATTGGAAGATATTGCAAAATGATGTAGAATATGGACATCTATTTCGTGAACATCCAAAATTTGTGTACCAAAAGGGTAAATTTATCCGTAATTACATCATCCATTCAGATCTTAATAAACAACGTACTAGGCAAGAAATACTATGCACACAAAAGAAAAGCACCTTTCCGTGCCTCTCATGTCAAAACTGCACAAGTATAATACGTGGTGAAAGTGTTACTCACCCAATGAAAGGTCATGCAATTCCGATAAAAGGTTATTTCACTTGCAATACATGCAATGTGGTATATATGTTGAAGTGTCCCTGTGGGTCTGTATACATAGGACAAACTACCAGAATGGTCAGAACAAGACTTAATGAACATCGATCCCAAATAAGGCTATTTAGAACAAAAAATGAATCCCAGAACATAGGAAAAAATGTAGAAGAATTCGGCCAAAAAGAAAAAAAGAAATTTGGTGAAACCTCAGTCGCTAGACATTTTGCTAAATATAGACACAATGTCAGCAAACTTAAATGGTGTGTGCTTGAGAAGGTGGAGGGCAGTGATCAGACTACAATCGCAAAGCGATTGTTACAACGAGAAGTTTATTGGATCAACAAGATGGAAGCCCTGACACCTGGAGGTCTAAATGAGGAATGTCGAGGGAGTGCATTCCTCTAATCAGAGATGATGTTATGAGTATTTAATGTGTATTTTTAGAGTTTGTAGTATTATAGAATAAAGGTAGATTAAAATAGGTTTTTAATAGATCTAAGAGTATTTAATAAAAATATAGAATACATTGTAACATGGAATAGACAGACAATTTTGATTATGCACGTGAACCTCCACATGACATATAAAAGGAAGGGGAGGTACAATATTACTCAAACGCTTGACAAAGAGGGTTCAGTGTCGGTAAATCCCTCGAAACGTCGCCGGCTAAGCACCATCTCTGATGAGTATCTAATATTACTGCTTCTATGTCTGTGCTGCTCAATATGGATTTTTAACCATTTGAATATCTAAAAAGACTGTTTTGTGCTGCTATAAGAATCAATGAACGAGTCCTATATTGGACTGAATAACATGTATATTGAAATGTTTATAACAAAAGAGATGAAAAATCTATAAATCATGTTATCTGTTGCAAAATCTTGCCAATGAAAAAAAATTTAAAATATAAATGAAACATAAAATATACAAATTATCTGTCTTATTATTGCTAAGCAACATATGAATAAGAACTTTGCATAAAGTATGACAGTAGGGGAATCTGTCTATTGTTGCTAAAAGCTACCTGAAAAAAGGATATGAAACGTCCCATTATATTATTAAAAGGCATGTGGTATGTAAACAGCTCTTACAAAATAAGACTGCATAGGGAGAGGACACAGCGACTCGGGAGCGAGCATGAACAGTGAAGGGGGGGATGATGTCATACCCTTTTAAGGGAAAAGGATTGAAATACACTCACGAAGGAGATTGAGAAAGTAACCGTGGGTCCTTTCTCTTTTTTTTGTATGTTGAATTTGTGCATTATTTTGGGGACAGGGTTGTCCCAGACTTGTGTAAAATATATGTTTTATGTCCAATTTAAATTTTAATTGTGACATTAAAAGTTATATTTTAGCCTCTAGAAAAGTTTATGATTCTGGGATTTCTGAGAATTAGCTGTGGTATTTGTATCCCGTTAGTTCAGTGATGCTTTTGGTGGCTGCCCAAACTAAGCAACTGGCTGTGCAACAAACTGAGATGCTAGAACAAAACCTACTTATCATTAGCTCATTCGATTTGGGAAACTGTAATATTTTTTTTTTTTGTTATATTTTGTGAACACTGTGTAGTAATCATTTACTTCATGTTGGCCATTGGACAACATATAGCTGATCTTAGTATTAACTAGCCCACAGACCTCCAGACCTTTAATATTGCTCCATAAATCTCCTAAAACAGAAGTAAGCAGATTTTGTGTTCAAATCCACCATTATGGGGAGCCGTCTGCTTATGTACTCATATTACTTCTTCTGACAGCGGACGGACAGAATTATATTTAAAGGGGTTTTCTCACCACATTAATTAACTTTAAACATGTAGGCAAAGGTAAATAAAGACTATTACCAAAACACTGCTGTTCTGATTCTGCTTTTTTATGAGCTAAAGGAGATCTCAATTCTTGCTTATGTACACAAGTTTTCTTAGGTTACCACTACTAGCACGATTAGGGGTGGTACACACCCGAAATGCGTCAGCCTTAACTGACTATCGCTACTGTATTTTTATGAATCTACAATAAAAACAATTTTGGATTTTAAATGATGTTGGATTTGACCTTGTTGGTCTTACTTCTACATGTCTACAGCCACTAGTCTCCCGGGTTTTCTGTGCACTCTCGCAACACATCATATGGACTACCTTATTGTTTAAAACATTATGTTATCAATGTTGCTCTAATAAGCCTATGTATGGATTAGCAGAGATGATATGTCAATCACTGTTGTAGAACCACCCACAGCCTCACCAGGAAATTACACATCAAGTTTTTATGGCTGTTTTTTTGAGCCAAAGCCAGGTGCTATGCAGGAAAAGAACAGAGGATATAATAAGATTTCTCCTCTCTTTTATTTCCCCTCCTGTGTTTGACTAAAAAAAAACAAACATCAAAACTGCCACAAAATAGGAGTTTTCCATGAATGTGTTTAATTTGCAGGTCATAAGATTACTTTAATGGAAAATGGTTGTAGACAATGGTGGTATAAGGCATAATTGGTAGAATTTGTTTATTATTACATTGTAAATTAAACAGTTACATTATATTACTGGCACAAGTTTACTGAGACGATAATTTAATAAGTAGCAGATGTCTTACTAAGGGAAACCCACTGATCCTGTAAACTAAAATGTTTGGTTGCCATTCTCCGAGGAGAGGTTGCCATGCATGCGTGGCAATAATGAAAATAGTGATCGGGAGATCTTGCAGTCACAATAATGAAAAGTGTCCTTAAAGAGTACCTCTCACCTCCATAGAACCTTATGAAGAAATAAAATATAAACACTTTCTCAAATATGTTTATTTATGGAAATGAAAACATTTCATCTGTAACTCAGTTTAAAAAAAGTCATTGGCCCTTTAAGACAGGAATGAAGTAGGGCCAAGTTGGCTCCTGACAGCATGATGGATCACTATGTTGACAACTCTATGAAACTTGCTGCTTCTGAGCTGGAAGAGTCCACTTTTCAGGGAGGAGCCTGTAAGCCTGTACTACTTGAAAGTTCTGTGCTGCTACATTGATGCTTTGTGTTATTACAATAGCAGCATTTTAATACGGATGCTTGTGTGCTATGAAGGAGGAGACTGGATGCAACAGGTAAACCCTGTCAGACAAAATGTCCTCAGTGTGCTGTGCCTGCTGCAGTGTATGTACAGTGAGAGATTGAGATTAACTCTGTACAAACAGCTATGTCCTCAGCTCCCCCTGCATTATTGGTAGCTCCCACACAGGGAATCTTACCAGATCTTGTGCTTTACCTGACAAAGTGAAAGTAAAACCTGTTTCCCTATGAGTGAAATAATCTGATTTTCAAATGACATTTATGGGAGAAAAGTCTTATAATTTCATCTACTATAGATTTTTGTGTGTTTATGTGGTAGTAACAGGTATTCTTTAAGTTCAGAGAAATTCATAGTAGTTAGTCCCTAACCAGTAAGATATTCATGAGAAATACAGTCCATAAATCATATTTTTTTGTACTGGAAAAACATTCAATGTTCAATTTCAGCAGCCACAGCATGTGAACCAGGCCAAATTGTTTAGAAGCACCATTCTTTATCAATTCTCAGCTTACATCCTTTGCTTCCAAGACCTTGATCTTTTCCTTTATTTCATCCAAATACTCTTGGTCAGGGTAGATGAGGAATCCTGTAAATATACTGTCTGTCCAATATGGGTCATAGAAAAGTCCATTCAGTTCAGAGTAAAAAATCTGTAGCCATACTTCATCTCCAGCTTTAAGTGGAAGAATGGTGGAGCCTGAGGCAATGTCATGGTTCCCAGTGTTCGCATCAAAAGTTTTAATTTTGTATTGTCCGTTGTGGACCAGACCAATGGCCAAATGTTTATTGGCCAAAGTGATGTCATATGTAAAGAAATAAATGCCAGGTATGCTACATATATATTTACCACTTGTTGCATTATAATGGCCTCCTTCATTCATAAGAATTTTGTCAAATTTAATAGGCAGACGTTCTTTTTGGTAACTGTTTGTAACAGCTACAGAAAATGCTGACTTTGCTTTTTTGGACCCACAACTGCATGGTCCAGGCATTCCAGTATCACCTTGTTTTCCTTTTGGACCCTTTGCTCCTCCTTCTCCTGGCTTTCCAGGATCTCCACGGATACCTTTGGGTCCTCTTGGGCCAGCTCTTCCTATGGCACCCTGCTTTCCTTTACCTCCTTGTTTTCCTGGATTCCCAACCCTACCAGGGGTACCTATGGAAGAAGAGTAAGATACAGCATGCATATTAGTTTTTAACATAATTGCTTTGCAAATTGTTAAACACAAGCATTTATTCTAAACAAAGTTTGTTTTCCTTTAGTCATAGCAACAGCACCACAATGGGGTATTCCTGTCCATGCGCTCTGGTAGGACAGATGTAATTTTTATTGACAACTAATACATTAATTCACTAATTATTACCTCCATATTAGGCCAAAAGTACTAGTTCTTCTTTTGTTAATTATAAAGTAAATACAGACCCTTTCTAGAGAGGGTTAGCAGCAGGTGAACTTTAGAGTGTTCGGTTTGAGGTTCTAGTTGAACTCGAACCCCATTAAAGTCAATGGGAGTAGATCT
The DNA here is from genome assembly GCA_025379985.1 of Phyllomedusa bahiana. NCBI lineage: Eukaryota > Metazoa > Chordata > Amphibia > Anura > Hylidae > Phyllomedusa > Phyllomedusa bahiana. The sequence continues at coordinate 47,213 of JAODAL010031540.1, forward strand.
TCTGGTTAATTTTTATACCTATACAGGTGAGGAGAAGCTGGAATTACCATTCAGAAGAGTAAACTGGATACGTGAAACAACTTAATGAAGAAAATTTGGCTCTAAGAGTGACAGAAAAAATTCAGAGGCTAAAATACTTCATTCCTTTCAATGGCTAACTGAAAAGAAGAGGACAGCTTGCAAGCAGGGGCGCAGCTATAGGAGGTGCAGCGATAGCAGCTGATACGGGACCCTGCATCCTGAGGGGGCTCAAAAGCCCCTTTGACATATAGGAGATTTGGAGACGGTGTGTTATACAATTACTGAACCCACAAAACTGCAAAAACAGAACTTTTGGGCACTGAATATGATTTAGCAAATCCAAGCACTCTGTATTATTATTATTATTTATTTTAAAGCGCCATTGATTCCAGGGCACTGTACATTCGAGGGGGTTACATACATTACATAAGTCAAATGCGGACAGTGATAAGGGATAATGACAAATGGCACGACAGAGGGAGAGAGGACCCTACCCGCGAGGGCTTACAATTACAAGGAGGGGGAAAGAGACAGGAGTGAGGGGCAGGGCATGTTTGTCGAGGAAGTAGTGACAAGTTTAATGAAGGTTATAGGCAAGCCCGAAGAAATGGGTTTTCAGGTTTTCTTTTTAAGTGGTGAAAGTGGAGGAGAGTCTAATGTGTTGAAGCAGTGAGTTCCAGAGTGTGGGTGAAGCACGGGAGAAGTCTTGGAGACGGTTGTGTGAGGAGCTGATAAGGGGAGAGCAGAGGAGAAGGTTCTGTGAGGAGCGGAGAGTGGCGAGGGGAGATATTTTGAAATTAGGGCAGAGATGTATGGAGGGGAGAGGTCATGGAGAGCCTTGTAGGTCATGGTTAGTGCTTGAAATGAATTCGCTGGGCAATGGGAAGCAGTGAAGGGATTGGCAGAGGGGAGAGGCAGAGGAGTAGCGAGGGAGAGGGTGGATAAGACGGGCAGCAGAGTTAAGGATGGATTGGAGGGGAGCGGAGGGTGCTAGCTGGGAGGGGCCCCTGAGAAGGATGTTGCAGTAGTCTAGGCGGGAGATGACAAAGGGCAGGACCAGCATTTTTTTTTGGGGTT
>JAODAL010031541.1:0-48310 GCA_025379985.1 Phyllomedusa bahiana
AAACCCTTTTCGTTGGGGCCGACTATCGATACGCCGTTCGATAGCCAACGTAATCGCTCAACACTAGTGCCGATTTCAACTTTGTCGATAATAATCGCTCAACACTACTTGTGGATAAACTCCTTCTGGAGGGTTACTTGTACATAGGCCATGGCCCAAATGTCTGTACAGATATTGGATAGACGCTGCCCCAGAAAGGACTAATGCCAGGTATGTCATATATATATATATATATATATATATATATATATATATATATATATATATATATATACACACTCACCGGCCACTTTATTAGGTACACCATGCTAGTAACGAGTTGGACCCCCTTTTGCCTTCAGAACTGCCTCAATTCTTCGTGGCATAGATTCAACAAGGTGTTGCAACGATGCTCAATTGGTACCAAGGGGCCCAAAGAGGGCCAAGAAAATATTCCCCACACCATGACACCACCACCACCAGCCTGAATCGTTGATACAAGGCAGGATGGATCCATGCTTTCATGTTGTTGACGCCAAATTCTGACCCTACCATCCGAATGTCGCAGCAGAAATCAAGACTCACTCAGACCAGGCAACGTTTTTCCAATCTTCTACTGTCCAATTTCGATGAGCTTGGGCAAATGGAGCCTCAGTTTCCTGTTCTTAGCTGAAAGGAGTGGCACCCGGTGTGGTCTTCTGCTGCTGTAGCCATCTGCCTCAAAGTTCGCCGTACTGTGCGTTCAGAGATGCTCTTCTGCCTACCTTGGTTGTAACGGGTGGCTATTTGAGTCACTGTTGCATTTCATCAGCTCGAACCAGTCTGCCCATTCTCCTTTGACCTCTGGCATCAACAAGGCATTTCCGCCCACAGGATTGCCGCTCACTGGATGTTTTTTTCTTTTTCGGACCATTCTCTGTAACCCTAGAGATGGTTGTCCGTGAAAATCCCAGGAGATCAGCAGTTTCTGAAATACTCAGACCAGCCCTTCTGGCACCAACAACCATGCCACGTTCAAAGGCACTCAAATCACCTTTCTTCCCCATGCTGAGCTCGGTTTTGAACTGCAGGAGATTGTCTTGACCATGTCTACATGCCTAAATGCACTGAGTTGCCGCCATGTGATTGGCTGATTAGAAATTAAGTGTTAACGAGCAGTTGGACAGGTGTACCTAATAAATGTGCCGGTGAGGTTTAATATATATATATATATATATTATATAATATATATATATATATATATATATATATATATATATATATATATACATATATACACACACGTCTGCAACATATGTTAAATCTGTAATCCTCTAACTGGTGTAATCTGCAAAGTTTAACGTTGAGATTACATTAGCAGCAGTGTAATTCAAAGAGATAATACATCCGTCCTCCACAAGATGTCGCTATAAGATGCAGGGTAAGCAATCAGTCACTAATAATTATCCAAATATGTAAAAAGTAACATAAAATAAGTAAATCATATTCTTTGTGCTTCGTTCTGTATAACATTAACATTTTGTTACTGCTAAGAAACGTTTGTTATGTTCATATTATCAAAACAAGGATTTTATGTAGTAAATTATTACAAGCATACAGATAATACTTCACTGATATATTTTTGGTAACAATTCTTTACTTTATGTTCCCACTACTGTTAAATGGTTACATTTACTGACATCACCTAAATTAGTCATTAGTCACATTATTATTTCACTACCTTTCCTTTGTAAACTGACTTGTAGTAATGTAGAATAAAATACAGTTCAGTGCCATGAACAGAAATGTTGCATTGTATGCACTGCTCATTAACAATTTTGTTTCTGAATGTGCTAATTTAGTCTGACATACATGGATAATTATAAATTGTAGTACAAAATTCTGAATCATCTATCTATATTTTCTGGTGCTAATAATCAGTAACTTTACATATTAAGCCTCAAAATAAATAAATGATAACAAATGATAGGAAATCATTAAATATAAATTAAACTGATTTCCATATTCCTTACAAATCATTTGACATTTCCTTTGTGGTTTGAGCAGAGCTTAACTCACTGTACCACATAACATTCTTTTTACTTTTTGATGACAAAATTGACATTATAGAAGCTTTTCTGTTAACATTTTTAATAAATAAAATGTGGAATGTTATAAAAATTTTCGATTCAGCACTTAATTAAATAAAATAACATCTAAGTTACCTACTGTAAGTACGTATAATAAATGGTCATGAAAACAAGTGGGCAAGCTAAAACCTGTCATATCTTGTAGGGGCACGCTAATAAAGTCCCAATGCACATTAAATTGTTGGCCAGTCAATTTTTGATTTGTGCCATATGTTTTCCCTGGTTTTGATGTCCTATAGAGAAGCCCACGAGAAAAATAGCAGCAGAAATGGCAAATGCATGCTGTGTTATAAAAAAAAAAAATCCTAACCCCAAAGAATGCGACAAAAAAAAAAAGTAATTTTATATTTTAATATAAACTTTCAATCTTTTGGTGACAGTGTTTATGGTGACATTGTTTTCAGCTCTTTTTCATTCCCACCTTTCATAACTTTTTTTTGCGCATAAACCTATTGTCTACCTTTGTCTCATGAATTGTGAGATAAGGTTTGACATATTTCTAGCTTGCTCCCGATTATGTCCGTGGGTCTATGTATATTATATTATACTACATCTGAGCATGTGTTTGTTATATAAAGTGTTAAGTGTTTGATGCGTCCATGTTTTCAGGCGCAATGACCTATTGTTAATGATCCCTGAGGCTAGGACCCATCTATTTGTCTATTTACTTGCCCTCTGGAGGTAAATTATGCATATATTTAGTTATGCATGGGGATGTTTGGTAAACGTTCCCCTTTGCTAGGAGGCGTAGCTGTTACTACTCTTCCGGTTATGCGCATTGCGTTCCATTATGTGGCGTTAGTTGCCGGGGATGCTTAGAAAGACCTTACTTTCTGACATGCACAGTAGCATGATAAGGATGCTGAGAGACTTTAGTCTTTGTTGCTCTGTAGGCGGTAAAGTACTCAATTTTTTTTTTCCAACATGTCTTTATTAATGAATTTTGTGGAAAATTAGAAACATCAAGAACAATTCAAGGGTGATTGAATTCAGTAGAACAATCTGTTTCTCCCCTGCATATTAGATGGTCACTTCGAGTACAGCGAAGAATTTGCAATGACAGTGGTTATACAATAGTGAAATGGCAGTAATCAGTCCTGATGTGGAGAGTAGAAAAGTCCAACATTGCCAGCAATCTGGGCTTCGCATGTAGTTTATAATGATATGCATCACCTGTAAATGGAAGAGGCATGTAATAAAATCACGAAGCTAAAACAATATGGTACGAGTTTTTGTAGTACGGGTGAGGTAGAGGGAGAAGATAGGACCGATGTCGCCCAATGATGCGACCCTATAAAGTTTACCCGGCCATAGTTTTAGCAAGGATTGCATGGTCGTTAGGCACTTTAGTGTCGCCTTGGAGTGGAGGTTAATGTTCCAGGCCTAGTGATCGCATCCAAAGGCGGCATCGGTGGAGTTGGGAGGAGCAATACAGTAACATGGACAAGAGGGGTTGAGGAGAAGAGGGGAGGGGGGCCCGGGAGGGGAGGAGCGTCTGGCACATCCGTCAGAGAGTGAGAGATCCACTATCACTTTAGTATGATGACAGCACCACATTTCTGAGGGGTTAAGTGTTACCAGTTAGGGTCGTCCTCTGCGATTTGATATTCCAAGTACCAAGTGGTAAGGCTGAAACATTGTTTGAGTTTTGATCGAATATGAGCTGGGAGCAGAACAATAAAGTTTCTCCATAATTGGTAGAACTGTTTGCCTTTCTGTTCTTTATAAAGGGAAGTGTCTACCCAGTCCATCCGGAATAGATGAGACAGTTTTTCTAAGAATAATTTGTGCGTCGGTGGGGAGGGATGGATCCAGCATTGCAATATGGACTTTCTTGCAGCTGCAGATCTAGAGTATTACAATTTCTTTTGGGGTCTAAGAAGGCTGGGGGATCCGGCAGGGAGGATGCCAAATATGTACCATTCAGGAGAGTAAGGGCAGAAGGGGAGTAGGTGGGTAATCACAAATGAGCGGATCAGAGATCAAAATGTTTTAATGGAGAGGGCATGACCTAAGGCAATGTTGGAGGTCAGCATAGGGAGAGGCATTTGGGGCATGTGTGTGTAGATGAGGTGCCCATCAGGTAACCCCTGTGTGGGGAGATGTATGCCCTATGGGCTATGCGAAATGCCATTTCCTAATAGGACATGGAGGGAATAAATTTCATTGCCAATGTTAGAGAGGTGAGGATGTCTTCTGGTGAAATTGAGTCGATTGTTTGAGACCATACAGATAGCCCTTGCTGCTTGGAGGCGTAGTCTAGTGGTGAGCGTAGAGAGTTATAGTATCGTGTGATCTGGCCTTTGGATGTGTGAGTGGGCAGTGTTAGAACTGCAAAGGGGTCCTCCCAGTCTCGATCCGTAAGGTGCTTGATGACCTCATGCATATAGCTGCAGGCTTGTAGGTAATAAAATGGATGGGTGTCAATGAGGGGATACTTCAGCTTGGCTTCGTTAAAGAGGATAGGCTTTTTTGTGGCGGGGTCTAGAAGGTCACCAATCTTGCCCACTCCTCCCTGCCGCCAGAGGAGGAATCTGCCATGCTCCCGCCCACCCTGGAAGGATGGGTTCCCTGTGAGGGGTAGTAGCAATGAGTATCTGGGGTTAAGTCCCCGAAGTTGTCTTGCTTTGGTCCATGCCTTCCAGGCTGTGATTATGAGAGGGTTTGATTTGAGGTGTTTTGGTATGTCTGGGAATGATAGATGCAATAAGCTAACAAGGGATATGTTTGGCGTTAATTGCTGGTCTAAGTTAATGTTGGTATACGCTGAGGTGTTTAGTAGCCAGTCTCCAATAACCCTGAGCTGAGTTGCTAAATTATAGAGTTGGAGCTGAGGAAAGTTAATGCCCCCATTCTTCTTATGTTGACAGAGAACTTTCAGGGCGACTCTAGGTCTGCGATTGTTCCATATGAATCTCTGAAAGCATGCGTTGAGCCATCGCAGGTCCTTGGGTGTAAGGTATAGAGGGAGCGATTGGAGAATGTATAAGTTTAGGAAATATGATGAGTTTGATTATGTTGGCTCTTCCCAGGGGGGATAGTGTGAGATTTTTCCAGGTGCTGAAGTGTGTTTCTAGGGACCGGAGGAACGGTTTGATATTTGCTGAGTATAGGGAACTCGCCTTTCTGGTGATCTGAACCCCTAGGTATGTGAGAGAATCTGCTTGCCATTTGAATGGGAAGTTCGCCGTCCAAGAGGGCGATGGTCTACCCTTCAGAAGGAGAGCTTCGGATTTATGTTCATTCACCTTGAAGCCTGATAACCCTCCGTATTTTTGAATATCTGCTAAGATATCAGGTAGGCAGTCGACTGGGTTGGAAATGTATAACATTATATCGTCCGCAAATGCGGATAATTTGATTTCTTGAGAGCCCAGTCGGATGCCATTGAATGGGGTCACGGCCTCAAGGCGGCGAATTAAGGGGTCTATCATCAAGTTGAAGAGGAGGGGGGAGAGTGGGCAACCCTGACGTGTGCCTCTCTGAATTGGGATTGAGTTAGAATTGAGGCCATTCACTGTGAGGGCGGTGGTGGAATTGGTCTGGCATTTGTGTAGGAAGTCAAGGAAGGTATTTCCAAATCCTCGGTGGCGTAGGGTAGTGTTGAGGAATTTCCATGAAACAGAGTCAAAAGCCTATTCGGCACCAAGACTCAGCAGCATAGAAATGGGGCGTTGACAATCATGTGATTGGGTTGGGGCTGCGATTGCTGTGCGGACGCCCACGGTGGAGTGTTTGTTGTGTATGAATCCTACATGTGAGGGAGTTAAGAGGGGGCCTATAATTGCTTGCAGACGGTCTGCTAATATTTTAGTTAGGATTTTGTACTCTTGGTTAAGAAGGGATATGGGGCGGTACGACTGGGGTAAAGTTGGCTCCCTGTGCGATTTCGGGAGAAGAATGGTTCTGGATTCATAGAATTCTGGGGGGGTTTATATTTCACTTGTATATTGCGTTAATGTATGTGGTTAGGGGAGTGATTACACTGGGCTTCAAGAGGTTGTAATATTCTGACGGCAGACCGTCTGGGCCCGGCGTCTTGTGGTAGGGAAGGCGGGCGAGCGCATGGCCGACCTCAGTTTCCGTGATGTCAGTGTCTAAGATGTGTCTGTCGTCCGAGGACATGTTGGGTAGATTTACGCTGTTTAAGAGAGACCAAGTGCCTGCAGAGTTGTAGGGGCGCTCTTTGTAGAAGTCTGTGAAGTACCGGGTGAATATGCGTTGGATGTTCACAGTATCTGTGGAGGGTGTTTGGGTGGTCGGGTCCTGTAGGTTTAAAATGTAGGATTTGGACTGGTTTGATTTCCCTGCCTTTGCTAATAGAGATCCAACCCTATTCCCCCACCTGAAGTATCTGTTTGTCTGAGCCTCTATTCCCCATTTAGCTTGTCCTTGTAGAAAGCTCTCCAATAATGATTTGGTAGAGGTGTATTTGTCTTTATTTTCCTGGGTGGGCTTAATCAGGTATTCCTGATGGGCTAGTGTAAGATCTGTGTTAAGGTTGGAAAATGTTTTCTGTGTTTCCCTTCGTTTGAAGGCTAGATAGGAGATTATATGGCCTCGAATTACTGCTTTTGAGGCTGGCCAGTAGGTGCCGATGACCCCTAAATGGTCTAAATGATCATCTTGGAAATTAGACCAATGGGTTGTGAGATAGTTTTTAAAGTCTTCTGAGTGGATCAGGTATGAAGGAAATCTCCAGTTAAAGGAGCGTGGTGTCCTGGCCCTGTCTATTAGGTCAAATGTTACCGGGGCGTGGTCGGAAATTATAATGTTCTCTATGGTGGCCCGCTGCACAGATTGGAAACTTTGCACCGGTGTTAGAAAAAGGTCGATTCTAGATTGGCTATCATGCACTGCGGAGCGGAGTGTGTAATCTCTGGAAGAGAGGTTCTGAGCGCGCCAGTGGTCACAAAGGGAGAAGTGAGTCATGAGGGAGAGGACCACAGAGGCCGCTGGCAGATCTTGGGTGGTTGGAGTTGTTCTGTCTATGTTTGGTTGTAGTGTCATGTTGAAATCGCCCCCCACGATTAATGTGTGTAATTGTTTTCCTAATAGAAAATTAAACAGAGAAGAGTAGAATTCAGCCTTGGGGGATAGATATTGAGAAGGGAATAGCGAGTGTCATGTTTAGTGACGTCCATGTAGAGGAAGCGCCCCGAGGGATCTGCATATGAATCGTGTATTCTCGGGAAGAGAAGGTTGTGAAATAGGATCGCTACCCCGCATGATTTTGAGGAGTGAGATACTGTGTTACAACTGCCCAGCCAGGGGGCCTTTAAGCATCCCCAGTTATCTTGCTTCCAGTGTGTTTCCTGAATTAAGACAATGTGTGCCCCCAGTCTCCTTAGGTGAGTAACAATTTTTTTTGCGTTTGGTGTGTTAAGCCCTGCCACGTTCCACGTAACAAAACAAAGAGGTTTGTTCGTGTGGGTGTGAGCTGTCAGTGTAGAAAGGGTTGTACTCATCCTACTCCGGATGGCGGCAGCTGTGGGTGTCTTGGTTGTAGCTCAGTGAAAGAGGGTCCCCTGTCCCAGCGAGCAGCGGACATCCTCGGTGTGGAGCTCTCCGGGTGGCCAGACGCTCCCCCCCAAAGGGGTAGGCAGAGTTCCCAGGCTAAAGAAACAACTAGGGGGAAGAGAAGGAAAAAGGCAAAGGTAAACAACAAGTATTGCTTAAGTTGCATGTTAACAATCAAAAAGGTTCGGTCGGGTCCGAATTAACAGTGTATTTGGATACGTGATTTAATCCGGTTCATGCGGAATCAGGCGCTGGCGGGCTTCTTCAGGATTATCAAAGATGCTCGTTTTGCCATTGGTGGTCACCCGCAGGCGGGCTGGATAGAGGAGCTGAAAGCGGATATTGCGCTCGTAGAGTAGACGGCATAGTGGGGTGAAGGCCTTTCTTTTAGAAGTTACGGATGCAGAAAAGTCTTGGAAGATGAGAATGGTGTTTCCGTTCACAGTGAGGGAACGTTGGTTGCGGTAGGCCTTCAGTACCATCTCTTTTACGGTCCAGTTCGCGTATCTTGCTATGGCTTGGCGCGGTTTACCATCTCTCTCCCTCCGAGGTGGGCCCAAACGATGTGCTCTCTCTATGTAGAGGGGATCCGGTGGTAAGTCCAATTGTAGGGCTGATGCTAAGTCCTTGGCCAGGTAGAGAGGAAGTGCTTCCGGTGTTACTGTTTCTGGTATCCCAACAAAGCGCAGATTGTTGCGGCGCTCGCGGTTTTCAAGATCTTCCAATTTGTCACGAAGGATAATGGTTGCATTTTGATTTTGTGAGATGTCGTGTTCCGTGGCAGTGACATTTGATTCACATGAGGCTACTCTTGCCTCAAGGTCTACAATCCTCTGGGCGTTGGCAGTTATCTGCGCTAGGGCAGAGTTGACTGAGGCCTGGATCATATCAATTCGCTTGTCAAAGTATGGTGTCATGAGACGACAGACCTCCTGCGCCATAGCAGCCGCCTGATCAGCTTCCGATGTGTGAGAGGTTGCCGGGCTTGCCGGGGGAGATAAGTTGGGCGGCGTGATATCGTTGGTGCTTAGGAGGATCTGTGACCCTTCTGCGGCTGGACTTTTAGGAGGGTTAGATTTCGGCATTGTTTTGTCTTTCGATGCCTGTCCTCTGGTCACGACAGATGGAGATGTGGGTGGAATTTGAGACAATTTCTTTTGCCGTTGTGTTAGCGGAGCATATGGGTTGTGTAGGAATTTGTCCATTATGGGCCAAAGGAGAGAGAGATGGCTTTCCGCGGATATTTCAGACCCTAGACCCCCCCGTTGTTGGTTTTCAATCCCTCATGGGAAGAAGTGGATGGGAGGGTATTGCAATAATATGGGGTGGTAGTGGTTAGATCTGTAGTGTTCACGGCGCTCTAATTCGCTGAGAGAAGGTATTGAGTTGTAGCGATTTGGTTCTCCACTGAGGACTGTCAGTGAACAGGTGGAATGTTAACTCAGACAGAGTGGAAGTATAGAGCAGTAATTTCGTGATTGTCCACAAGGTGTCGCTGTGGGATCGGCTTTTTAGTAGCTAAGTAATCAGGCGTGGTTGGTTGTGTTGTCGGTGGTGAATTGGGAGGGGGGTTCAGAGCGGGTGGAGGCTCAGACAGCTTGGAGTGCCTAAAATGGAGTCTGTTTCCGCCAAGAGGTGTAATGGTGGGGGGAAGGATCAGCGTTATCTCTGGGACAGTTGAGTTTGCCGGTGCCTGAGGTGCAATTTACAATAGATGATGAATGAGCAGGCTTGGTGGTCTTTTGACCGGCTCTGGTGTAGTTATTCTATTAGCAGAGATCTTCTAGGTAGACACACAGTCCCTGCACTAGGCCAGCAGATTTCCCTATGAAAGATGGCTACCCTTCCCACCACTGTCTCATGGTCGCTCAGGGGGAGAAGTATGGGCGCAAAGAATTTAAAGGCAGCTGGTCAGGTCAGTTCACGGAGCACAGTTCTCCCACCTGTTGTCTCGACGGAACAACTTCGCGGTCGTTGGTTTAACGGGGATCGTCTTGGGCTCGTAGTGTGCACTTGCTGAGCCTAGCCTCTCGTGGCTGTTGTGGCCGCGTGAGTCCTCGATCGGGGATCGGCTGCGCACGCTGTGCGGAGGTGGTGGGCACCTCAGTGTCCGTCAGGCGAGATACCTGCGAGCGATGTTGCAGTGCTGGGCTGCTGGCGATATCGCTGCGGGTGGTGGAGATCCGGCGGCTTGGCCTGCCGCGCGTGTGGCGAGGAAGCCGGTGGCGGTGTTCTGTAATATGGCCAAAGCTACTGCTTTTTCGGAATGGATCTCGGTTCTAGAGGGCCCACTCCAGTAAGTGAGGCGGCTGAGGCAGCGCGTTACCTCGATCTCTCCTGTGCTGTTCAAGCTGTTGATCCGCCGCACCTGTTCGTCGCTGGTGGTATCAGGTATGCTGTTCCGCTGTGGGGCGCGGGAGCGTCAGTGCGGCTTGCTCGGGAATGGTCAGGCTGGTCCGGTCTCGGGATGCCGTCCGGATCACCTTTGGGTAAGGTCCGAGGCTGTTGCGAGGCCGTGGAGTGCGTGATGCTGCCTGTTATTAGATGCAGGTGCGCAGGCTGTTTCTTCTCCCGCCCAAAGATGGCCGCCGCGGTAAGCGGCAGGGCCAGGCGAAATCTGGGTCTATCTCTCTGGCTCCCGGGGATAATTTTTGGGCTCCCAACGCGGGCGTACCGTGTGCAGCAAGTCTTCACGCAGCTTGTCCTCTTGTTAGGTGGTGGTGTGAGAGGTTTGTGCCGCTGTTTTAGCCGGCTGCTGGGAGGTTGCGCTGGGGAGCTCGGTAAAATGCGGCCACATCCAGTAGTCCCGCCCCCGGAAGTCTAAGTATTCAATTTTAATTCGTAAGCGCTGTGGGTGTCCGCCCCCTTATTTAGTGTTTTATGTACCAGCACTGTATATTTGTATATTGGTAATGTTGTTGTTATACAATATTGCCTCTTATTTATTATATAATACACTGTATCACTTGGATTTCTTATATTAAGTTTGGTATTACACTGTTTTTATAATGATGGTTAATTAATCGATAATTGGTTGTTCTATATATTTTGATGAAATCACACTTTCTGGTCACTTGAGAATGGCTCTGTGAGGGAGCTGAAACGTCAGTGTAAGCATGTGGAAATAAACTGTTTTTTCTTTTTCACTTGGAAGAGTCCTGTGAAGAATTTTCTTTATTTTATCTGGATTAAGATATTTTCCAAGCTTTAGTCACCTCGCTGGCACCCCACTTTTTACCATGATTGTTCCTAAGAAGTGCTGCTGTTGTTTCTTCTTTATTTATTTAGAGATATTTGTGGGGAGGAATGGAAAAAATAGCACTGTTGTGTTCTGGGTTTCTTTGTTGTAGCCAGTGGAATAGCTACAGGGTTCACAGTGGTCACACTATTGACTGAGCCCCTGAGCTAGGGGAAACCACACTGCTGCGTTGTTGGGTAACATAGACACTGTGCCGACTCAGCGGTCTTTTTAACTGAATGCACATGCGCTTCAGTTTTTCACACAATGCATATTATTTAAAGCAACACATTTAAATAACACCATGTGCCCAGGGGTATGATCTTTTATATTAAATGCAATTAAATACTTCAGGTGCATTCTTTAAACACATTAGGTGAATTTTCTTTGTTTACAAAAGCCATGGGACACAATAGATGTAAAAACAGTGGGAATCCAGCTTAAGGCTTCATTCACATACACTTTTTTCATGGTGTTTTTTGGCCATTCAGGTTACTGCGCTTTTTTCTTTGGAAATCCGACTGACCCATTGTAATGAATAAGATCAGGTGTCATGGGTGTCCGTTAAATCACAGATTCCATAGCTTTTATTTTTATCTCTGCGCAGATGTGAACCTAGCCTTAATCATTTTTAATGAGTTTCTTGTGACAGTTTTGCCAAATGATGTAAGTGTATACATTTTTAGTACCTTTTTCTGTGCATTTTTTCCATGACAAATTAAGTGATTCTTAGATATGCCAGGAAAAACTCACCAAAAATACAACACATATTATTGCATGTGTGTTACTATGCAGAAAAAGAAAACTACGATATGGATGTCTATGAGAGGGAAAACACCCAAAGTTGTCTGAAAACCATAAGGCCATGTTCACACGGTGTATTTGCGGGGCGTAATTACGCCCCGCAATTACACCGTGTGACCGGGGGCGGGGCGGGAGCGGGGGACTGAGCAGGGGGCCGGCACTTCGCCAGCCCATAGACTTGAATTGCCAGCTGCGCGTATACGCCGCTAGTAATTCACATGTCAATTATCTCCCTGCCCGGCGGCTTAGCCGAGCAGGGAGAGGAGACGTAATCCATAGTTCTCTATGAGAACTGTGAATTACCGTAATTAACGGGCCGTTTTCGGCCCGTAATTGGCGCACCTGGGCGCGTAATTACGGACCGAAATACGGCTCATTTTAAGCCGTGTGAACATGGCCTAAGGCCTAGAGCATACTTTATTTGGAAAAAGTTGACACTGATCCAAAAATGCTCCTAAAGCGAGAAAAAACATCAACGAGATAAAGCATTGTTTGCAGTGTATTATATTTTTCTCTGTTAACTTCTAGCTATGTATTCAAGGTATGTATTTTCGTGTCCTTAAAATGTTTTTAAACATAATAAGCTCTAGTTATTCTTCTGTCTTTTTTTTAAATGTTTTTCTATATTACAAATGTCAGGTAAAAATGCACATAAAATGTATGCATAAAAACATTTTCTTAAAAAAATAAATAAATGAAAAATATTGTTTTTTTTACAATCCAAAAAGAGCAATAAAACTATGCAAGAAGGGGACCTTAGGCTTCTTTCATGTTATTTCATGCTATGATATCCTGAATTATTGCTTGAATTTTTTTTATTTGTTTTTTTCTTGCCATCTTAGTGCACATTTTCTTCTCTTAAATTATAATTTTCTAATTTTCTTTGACTGAGGCTGGGTTCAAGCATTACTGCATGCTTTTTTTCCGAATGCAGGTGGTTTTGTAATTAACTTTAATTTGTAACAAAGGTAAAATCTAGGTTAATTAACTCCTTACCGACATTGGACGAATGAGAGCTTTTTAGAAGCATTACAACGCGATCCCACTAATTAGCCACTGATTGTTAGCTGCTAATTGCAACTGACACTCAGTGGTTGCAGCGCACGGGGTGCACCACCACTCTCCCGCACTATTTGACACCTTAGATGCCACAGCAAAGATGGTCGTGGCATTGAAATCAATGAGAAATGGCGCGGCGCTCCCACTTCCGATCGGTTAGCATGCCAGCTGGAAGCTTTGTGAAAGCTTCCACTGTCGCCATGTTTTCTGTTTTTCTACTTCCTGCCCCAGACAGGAACTAGTAAAACCACCATCTTTGTACACCCTAATGCATTGTATTATAGTTCAAATCACCTCCCTTTTACCATTTTACAAATACAAAAATAAAATAAAAAAGTTACACATATTTGGTATCGCTGCATCAGAAAAAAGTCTGATCTATCTACTATCACCGTAGAAGAAAAAAAAATCAAACGGCCAAATTACAATTTTTTGGGGTTATTTCATGTCCCCAAAAATTTTTTAATAAATTTAATCAAAAAAACTGGCGAACTCGTAGAAATAAAAAGTACACTTCAGCCCCCCCAAAAATCCCCACCCTCGCTCACGTCCGTAGGTTAGTACAAAAAAGTTATTGGCCGCACAAAATGGCGCCACCGCGCAAATTTTAAAAAAAGAACATGTTTGGAATTTTTTTACGGTATCAATACATAACGAAAGCGGTGCTTGTTTGGTATTGGCGGATGTGTATCAACATGTAGAATACAGATAATAAATCATTTTTACCAAAGATTGAACATGGTAAAAGCAAAACACCTGCAAATATGGTACAAGTAAGTTTTTTTCACATTTTGCCTAACTTAAAATGATATAATGAAGGACACCATTAGAAAGTACATATTGTCCAGCAAAATAAAATTCCTTATATGTCTGTATAGATGAAAAAATAAAAAAGTTATGGCTCTGGGAAGGCGGGGAGGGAAAACCAAACGTGAAAAACAAGTAGGCCTAAGCATTAACGGGTTAAAGAATGCGTCCATTTTTTTTTAAATGCATGCAGTTTTTCCTAATTGCTTGTCTTTTCATGCAGTTGAAAAACACAGCAAAAAAAATATATGAACCCACCCTAAGCACATCTAATTTTTTTATTCAACCCCTTCACGCAAAAAAAAGACAGTACATCTTAACTGTGAGTCACTTTCTGCAGTCGGATGTACCTGCATGTCCAGGAGATCGTGCAAGCTCACAAACAGAGCCTGTACAATCAGCACACGCAGTCAGATGTGTATTTTAGCTGAATCCGTGTGCTCTCAGCAACAACTGGAGCTTGCTCTGGTTGCAGTCAATTAAACCCTAAGATTCCACAGTCAATTGTGACTTTGGCAGCTAAGGGAAAGACAGAGGGAGGCCCCTCCCTCAGTCTCCATCGACATCCTTGCGGCATAATCGCAAGGTGCTGGTGACTTCCATGACAACTCGGAAGCCTAGCAAAGGCTTCCGGGCTGTCTGTGATGTCACCGAGATGGTGACTAAGGGCTTGTCCCCACAGCAGGGGTTTTCAGTCGATTTTACAGATGGCTTTCCTTGTGGGTGCAGTTTCTAAAAATTAGGCCTTTTAGAGCTGTTTATTAAAGGGGTTGTCTCACTAGAATGATTCATCTTACCTCAGTCCTGTTTTCTTGGTTTCATTTTGAATTCAGGGGCGTGTTTACTGGCTTCTACTAGGCTGCAGTAGAAGCCAGGTCTGTAGCTATAGCGACCAGTGCTGGAAGCCTATCAGGATAAATCAAACAGGTCTGTAGCTATAGTGACCTGAGGAGCTGATGCAGCCCATACAAGAGGGGATATCTAGGCATAGGTAGGACACTGTTAATGGACACATACTGCAAAGTGAGTTGTTTTTGCAAGATCTTTAACATTAAAAGCAAACCTTGTAGTGAGACAACCCCTTTAAGTTTTAGCACCTTAAGATACCTGCAAACCTGAAAAGATGCCTAAAGAATATCCTAATGAAAACGAGACTCCAAAATCCAGTAGGTGCTCCTCCTATTCTGAGGCTTGTGAATCAAATAACGCACAAGGGCCAAAGAAGGAATATATCTTAAAAAATAAATAAATAAATCAGAATCTGGAGAGTTCCATGGTAACATCTATAGTGTGCCAGTGAATAAGGATATGTTCACACAGCGTCTTGCAGGCGTATAGCGGCGCGTGCTCCCACTAACTTTCAGTTTCCTTGGCGCATAAGCACTGGAAAGAAGGGACGTGTCACTTCTTTCTCCCAGCATGTATTGTGCAACGGGAAATACGCTTTAAATCATAGCATTCAATGAGTGCTATGATTTTATTGTATTTGTGGGGCATACTTCAGGCATATTTCAGCACAATATGCTGTGAGAACCTACCATAATGGATAAATAATGAAAAAAACCTTCACTTTGATTTAAATCCTGTGAAATACCTAGAAGGTTAACAAACTTCCTCAATAATGTTGTGAATATGATAATGTGTGCAGTTTCTTAGATACAGTAATTTATGGGAGTATCTGGCATACAAGCCCCTCAAAGCCACTCAGGTCCCTAAAAAAATCTGTTTTGCAAATTTTCTTGAAAATGTGAAAAACTGCTACGAAATTTCTAAAAGAAAGACATTTTAAAAATGATGCCAATGTACAGTAGACATTTGGTAGATGCTAGTTATAGACTATTTTGTGTGCTATAGCTTGCTGTCTTACACAATATTTTGATATTTTTTACAAGGGAACAAGGGTTTTATGGACCAAAATTTTTTACTAACTGAAAGCACAATGTGTCACAAGAAAGCATTCTTATATACATGGATGGTAAAAAGTTTTTTAAAACATTCTTCCCACAAAAATTTGAAAAATGAAGATTTAAAAAAATTGGGCCCTCCAATGCCATATGTTTATCTTTGAATCCAAAGAATTATTTTTACGTATCCTAATACATAAAAGAGTGGGCAAATCATTCTAACAAAGTGGAATTTTTTAGAATTTAGGAAAATTTGATTCTGAACAAAGTCAAGTTTGGGGGGTTTCGCGGGAACAAGGGTGTTTTTTTTTTGATAAATGGCTGTGAGAAGGGTTTTATGGGAAAAGAACCTGGGAGGAAGAAAAGGAGTAGTTAAAAGGGACATGTGCAAGATAAAAAGCCAATCAGAGCCCGGGGGGATTCTTGAGTGGCAGTTCACATTATCTCTCTGTCCCCCGTGTTGTAGCTGCGCAGCTCCAGTGTCAGGACTACCAAAAGAAAGACCTTTTATACAGTATTTTTTGGGGGGCACAGCTTTTAAGGGAGCTGCTCTTACTTTTAAAAATTTTGATTTGTGGGGTATTAAAATTTGAATCCAGGTGCGCCCAATTCAGCTGCTATACATTTTTAATGTTCTGCTCGTTCTTGGCACATTGACTTCCAAGGGTATTAACCTGTTGTTGCTGTTTATTCATTAAAGAAACAGCTTTTTTCATCCAATTCCCCATTTAAATTTTTGGAGTCATTTTTTTGGCATTTGACCCAAAGGTTAATTAGGTTTTTTTCTGTTGTGGCAGTAAAATCAAAGTTTTAACACGCCCCATGGGAAATTTTTGGCAGCTCATTTCTTTTGCGAAAATTTAGATCCAGGGTTTAAAAAATGTTTTCTGTGTTGTGGTATTTTAAAAAAACGGTGTTTTTTTTAAACCCCAAAGAAGAAATTTTGCCTGTAGCAAAATTTCTTTCCCCGAAGGTTAATTAATTTTTTTTTGCGTTGTGGTCAGTAAAAACGTCTTTTAACCGCTACATACTGGTAATTTTTGTCAGCTCTTTCTTTGAAAATTTTGACCCAAGGGTTAATAAGCGTTTTTCTGCTGTTGTGGTCAGTAAAATAACATTTTTTTAAAAACGGTACAAGCTGGTATTTTTGGCAGTCATTTTTTTGCGCAATTTAGACCCAATGTTAATTAAGTGTTTTTGGGGTTTTGGGGCATTAAAAAAACAGGTTGTTTTAACCGCTACATAGGGAAATTTTTTTTACAGCTAATTTCTTTTGGCAGTTTAATCCAAGGGGTTAAAATTAAAGTTTTTTTTGCTTTGTGTCAGAAAAAGAAATTTTGTTTTAACCCCAAAAGAAGAAATTTTCCCTGTGCACAATTTTCACCCAAAGGGTTAAACAAGTTTTTTTCTGTTTTGGGGTCAGTAAAATACAGTCATTTTAACTGCACATAGTGGTTTTTTTGGCAGTCTTTTCTTTTGCTAAATTTGTCCAAGGGTTAAATTTAAGTTTTTTTTGCTGTTGAGTTAGTAAAAGAAAAAGTTTTTTTTAAAACGCCAAAAAAGAAGAAATTTTGCCTGTAGCAATATTTATATCAAAGGTTTTAAATTAAGCCTTTTTGCCTTTTTATTCGTAAAATAAAAGTGTTTTTAAGGGACTTTTTGTGGAGCATAATTTATTTTAAGGGTTACCCAAGTTTAGGGGGTTTTTTGGAGTCAAATACAGGGTGTATTTATCAATACAGATATTTTTCATTAAACATAGTTTTTTTTTTAAAAAAAACAGTTTTGCAGAAGAGGGTGGCAGGCTTTTCACATGTGGTGGCGTGACACAAAATTCCGGGAGCAGGACAGGTCACAGCACAGAAAAGGGAAAATCGCGCGGGGGTGAGGCCAGAACTCCCGGGTGTATGAGCGACCGTGTGTTGATCAGAACAAGGGTTCTTGTTGTTGAGTGGGTATCAACTTCACCCCGAGACACTGACAACCCTAGGGGTTGGGTTCGTCAGAAACGCTTGTTGGCCTGCCCGTGAACAGATCACGGCCCTCCCCGTCCTCAACGCGTCAGCGCCATATACAGCGAGGACAAAAAATTTGGGACATCAGCAGTACTTGGCAACAAAGAGGTGGGGCAGACTTTCCTGCTTTTGCAGATTGTTGTGGGGTGGCTGGGGGGTTTTTTGGCGAGCGGTCAGCCTCTGCTACCAAAGGGTTGAGGAGGACAGCAGTGACGATAAAACTCAGAATATAAACTGGTGGTTTGAACCCATTTTCTGCGTACCCATTTTGTTCCAATGCGGGGGAAATTTTTGAAAAAAAAGGAGACAAATACAAGGAATGTTTTAGGTGCTTTTTTTGCTTTCGTGCCATTTTGATTGAATTCAGTTAAAAAAAAGGAAGGGGACAAAACAAAGAAAAAAAAACAAGTAAAAAGAAAATTGCGAAAAACGGCTTTGTATGAACTTCTTCAGTATGAAGAATGTGAATCGTATGTCCAACTTACAGAAACTAAAAACAAAAGTCCTTTGGAGGGCCCTGCCACCGGTGGAACAATACATCCACACAGATTTAAGTGGTTTAAAGAAAGCAAGTTGAAAAACGTTCATTTGTTCATGAAAGATAACAAGGTGAAAAAGAAAAAGTTTGCTGAACTATTTCCAGGTGTCCAGTTTTTGAAAGCTGTGGAAAAACCTTAGCTGCATTTGTAAAAGGAAAAAGGCTCCTCCACAAATGCCTCCAAACTATAAAATAAATAATATATTTTAATTTTTAGGCTTATAGAGGGGAAAAAGTCTTCAGCCTTGACCGTACCTCTTGCCTCTGTCCTTGACCCCGATTCTTGCCGGCGTCCGACCTTACACTTGTCCCCGAAACCGAGTTTGCCCTTTAACATCGCTACACCCTTGGGTGCCCCCCCAGCAAGAAAGTCAGGGGTAGCGACCTGGTGACTCCCGCGCGAAGTCCATCCCCCTTTTTCGGCGGGGTCTGGTGAAAAAAGGCCAACTTAACCCCCATTGCCATCGCTTTTTGGTGGTCTGGATTCTCTACCGCTGTCCGGACCATAAGCAGGGAATGAAGTTATTTCCCGTTTCCTGGCAATGACAAATACGCATGTCCGATGAAAGGGGCTGAGCAAACGCCCGTGCACGCAAGACTGCACTGGCCCCCAAAATTAAAATTACAAGGTGTACTCCTGTCCTCTTGGATCATCAAAACTCGTTTTAAAGGCCTTTCTCGTTATCAATTTCTCCTTTCAGTAATTTCCACCCGTTAATATATTTAATTCCCGTTCTCAAAATTCCCCTGACCTGTTTGGGCCCGAACTTTGATATGATTCGGTACTTGGCTGCGCCCCGGGTGCCCCCGCAAACTGTCGCAGCAGGGGGGTGCCACTGGTGGCTCCCGCCGCAGAAAGTCCAAACCCGCCTTGGGCGGGCCTGGTGAAAACGAGACCTACTTAGCCCCCGCTCCCTGGATGGCCCTTGCCCCCCTTGTGGTGGGCTACAGGGGCCATCCCGTGTCGTTTTAAAAGGGGAAGTGAATGCCAAGTTTCCTGGCCGTTCTTGAATGGTGCAGAGTCCACCCCCTTAAAAGGGAGGGATGTTTTGTACCCCCCAACTTGGACAGGGTCATGGTCGATTCGCACTTTGGGATAGTAGACACATTTTTGCTTGGTTTGGGAATGTCTGGTAAATGACTGCTGGCACCTGAGTCCGAGGGGCGGGGGTATCTGGACGGTAGGATGGGGTTGTCTTTGGAGGAGGGGGTAAAGCCTTGCTCCTGAAATGGGGGAGGGTGCCCCGGGGCTGCTGCGTTGGGGGGAGGGTGGACCCCCAAATCTCAAACCCTTGGTGACCTGCTGTTTTGGCGGGCGTGGTGCAAGTTGGGCCCCTGGTTTACGTTTTCTTTTGGCCAAGATTGAAAATAAATTTCCCGTTCGCCTCCCCTGGTGTCTTTAGAAAAAAACTGCCCCACGGGCCCATAGGTGATTTTACAACCAAAACCCGAATACTGACTGTTACCCCCGCACCCGATTGGCCCCGTGCTGCTATTTTGACCTGCAAAAGTGGGGTCAAATCGTGGCCGTTGGCCCCAAACCCCGCACTGCTGCCACCCTGCGCTCCCGCCACAGTTCCGACTTATGTTCTGCCCCCTGCCCGCCCAAAAGGGCCCCTTTCTCCCAATGATAATGTGAAGCCCTTGTACACTGTTGGGCTGGGTAGTCAAAGCTCACATGCTTTCAAAACCCGTTTGAGCCCCAATTTAATCTCCGGCCCCGACTTAACTTCTACTGTCCAAAAATCCCCAGTTGTCTGTCATCCAAATCCTCCTTCTTTCCCCCTTTTCCTTAAACTTTAAAAAAGAGAAAAGGAATGCTTTCCGGCCGGGCAATGAGTAGTTGGGGTAGGGACCCCGGGGGACCCCTTTATCCCCGGGAGAAAAGGGGGCACAAGGGGGCTGGGGGGGCTGAAAAATTTATTTGGGGGCATTTATGCCTTGTTTAACTAGGGCACCAGTTTCCCTTTTCCCGCCCTTGCTTGTTCCCGGCTCCCAGTGTGATCGGCTAATCGATTTTGTTTGCCGGGCACCACCGTCTTCCAAACGGGCGCGTACAAAGCCTACTGCTCACAAAAACCCCCGACACTCTCTCCACTATTTGCCCCCCCCCGCAAGAAGCAGCGGGTATTTCCCCACCTCTTTGTGCCCACTGCCCCCAAATAGTTGGTCCCTTACTGTATAGTTGCCAGAGGACACAATAGTAGTTTCTGGTGTGAAAGCGAACTGACAGAGGTGGGTTGAGGAAAGGGGAGGCCCCTCCCATGCTCCGGGCCAGCCAATAAGGATTTTGTGTGTCAAACCCCCCGATCTTGGCTGGGGTTTCAGATGTCATCGGGAAAAAAGTGTAAAAAACCTGTGTTGGGTCAAACCCTGGCCGGGAGATGAAACCCGGGTGCTTTGGCCTGCCCGGGGGACTCCTGGTGAGTACCCTTACGTGCTGCGATCTGTGGCGGCTCTGGTAACCTACTTTGGTTTTTTGCGCTATGTAGGATTTGCCCAGCCCGTTTTTTTCCCCGCGGGGCTGACGTTACCTTTTTCAGGTGCGTTCCAATTCGGTTTTTTGGGCAGTTTTGCCCCCGTAAGTGCCAGGGGGAAATTTTGCGTGAAGCGTTCTTTTAAGAGCGGGGGGAGTTGGGGGTGTCATACTATAACAGCATTGAAGACCCAAAACCCAAATCCCTCTGCTTTTAAGCATGGCCAAACGTTCTAAAGCACCCTACATGCCTTTTGCAGCCTGGAAAAATGTTTTTAAAAGCAATTTCGTCCGTAAATTTGGAACCGAACGTTTTAGTCGGAAAATTCGTCGAAGTCGGCGAACCGAATTTTTGAGAAATTCGCCCATCTCTAAACATAATCTTGCATATACGAAAACTTACCTCAACTTGCTTTGGCATATAGTATAAATTTCTGGTAGTACATAACTTTTTTGCCAAATTTTATCAAACAGGCTCAAAAATGTTTTTAAAGAAGGCTACAAATTAAGATGCAGCATAATTTTATTTAAAATATGATCACAAATTAATTATAATTAAAAACTTTTTTGTGAAACAATAATTGATCCCAGCAGTGATAGGGTTTTTTCGGAAAATGCTTTTAAAACAAGGTTTTAAAAATTTTTAAAATCACTAAGAGCCTGTTATTATCATCATCATCTGCCCCTTTAACATCAGCCACGGAAGCTTCCGATGAAGACAGAGAAGACCCCTGGAAACCAACCTGTGAAGATCATCTTCTACACACGGGTACCGAGTTTCTGATCTATTCAGAGCCCCCACAGCCTTTTTATCCCTTTAACAAAATGGCTTACACAACTTAATATTGCATAAGTTTAGTAACGCAGGTGTTGGTTGCCTACCTCATCCCGATACTGCGGATAGACCAGTGCCAAGGTCTCTGATAAGGTAACCACAAGAACTTTCCGCTAAAATAGTAATGGGCTCCTATGAATCATGTATATCTATGTCAAATGATATTCTACAAAATACCTTGAAACGTAATTATCAGGAATATGTGAGTTTGTGCAATCATAAATTGAATAACAAAGTTCATACAGTGGTGAAAGATTTTTGCTAAAACACACAAAATAAGGCTATACGGTTCTTCAAATAGCCATCTATCTTTACTAGCATCACAATCCATCATTGGCTATTTGAAGCCATACTTTATATATATATATGAAGGGTTATATCCCACAGGTATAGCGACATAAAGATAATAGTGAAAGAATACAGTACATTGTATGCTGCAGCACAAAATAATACATCCACAAATAGCAAAAACTACTCCTAAAATATAATGTAAATATCCAAAATCAGACAAATAGGAGAATAACCAATTACACCATTTACCATCATTTTGTGTAATATGATAAAGATTATCATGTAATTGATCTATTTGGAACTGTAAATCTTAACTATGATGAGATAGGTTAAAACAACACATACCTTTAAAGTCTTGGCATTTAAGATTATAAGTAGAGATGGGTGAATTCGTTTAGAATTTCAGGAAAACTTTGATTCTGCACAAAGCCGAAGTTTAGGGTGATTCGCAGGAACAAAGTGTGTTTTGTATTGCTAAAATGGCCGCAAGCACATGGCATGACATGGGGCAAAGAAGTCTGAATTATTATGGCTTGAGTATAGTGGGAGATTTGCTTTTGTGCTAGTAGAGCAAAGCCATCTAAATGTAAGGCTCCGATTCTGTGACTAATGGTGGGATTATGCAACCACCCGAGCAGAAGAGGCATTTTCACTTTCCCCACCTTCACTGGAGCAACATCAATGAAAGATTTCACTGATGGTTGTGAGGGTCCAAATTGATATTTACCATCTGGTAATTCATTTTAGTATATCAATTCCATTTATGTACTCTGGTATAAGAACAATCATTACAGTGTACATTTCTGTGGGCAAATATCCTACTTTTAATGACACTTTGGTTTGCACTACTTCAATTTGTTTGATAATCTTTTTCTCTTAAGTTGTTTTGAATTACCATATATCAAGCTGGCCTCTGACCCTGTGTCTATTAACCCCTTTCCGACTTAGGATGTACCCATATGTCCTAGCGAGAAGTGCGTTCCCGCAAATGGACGTATGGTTACGTCCTGGTGATAGTGCGGCCTTACAAGCGAGCCCCACGACAAGGGACCAGCGGTATATTACCACTGGCATCATGCTGCATCACCCATAGCCAGAGTGAGCTCCGGTCATGGGTGATTTACCCCTTATATCCAACAATCTGTTAATAGTATCGCTCCTGCTGCCTGCTCTCGTCGCAGCTGCCGCGAGATCGTGAAAATCACTTCTCGGGCTGTATGTGACATAAACGTACCCGCCAATGCATTGTGGGCATTGCCAGGCAGGGTGATTGACAGTCGCGATAGAGACCAGTATACAGCAGCAATGCTGTCTACTGGTCTCCCTTGTAAAAGCGATCTGAAGATTGCTGATACAAATCCCCTTTGGGGAAAAGTGAAAAAAATGTAAAAAAAAAAAAGTGAAACACAAACAAGAAAAATAAAATAAAAACATATACACCGCCCTTTTCCCTTTTACAAACGCCAATCGCCCCAAAAAAGATAAAAAATAAATAAAGTACACATATTTGGTATTGCCACGTGCATATCGACCTGCCCTATAAATATGTCATGTTAATTAACCTGCGCTGTGAGCGCTGTTTAAAAAAAAAAAGCAATCAAAGAATTTAAATTTCCATTCACCACACAGCACACAAAATGAAATAAAAGCAATCAAAAATCATATAAATTCCAAAATTATACCAATTAAAACATTGGTTCATCCCACAAAAGAAAAGTCCTTACACAGCTCTGTATACAGAAAAATAAAAAAGTTATGGCTATAAGAAGATAAATATTGTTTTACAAAACTTAAAATATTTAAAACCACTTTTTTTAAAGCTCTTCAACATAAAAAAAACTATAAAAATTGGGTATCACTGTAATCGTCCCGACCCACAGAACAAAACTAACGTGTCACATATACTGCCTGGTGAGCTCTGATAAAAATAAAACAAAAACACTGCTAGGATTGCAGTATGTTCTTCACCCTGCCTTCCAAAACCTGATTTTTAAACTGATCAAAAAGTCTTGTCCTCCCAAAAATAATACCAATAAAAATGTCAACTCATCACATAAAAATCAAGCCCCTGCTTACCTCCATACAGATAAAAATGTAAGAGTTATGGCTCTCAGATTATGGCAATGCAAAAACGTGTTTTTCTTTTTTGAATAAAATTGGGTACCACTGTCACCGTATCGACCTGCTGAGTAAAGCTAGCATGTCACTTATACTGCACGGTGACCGCTGTAAAAAATAAAAAATAAAAACTACGAGGATTGCTGTATTTTGTTCAAAATACCCCACACAAGCTTCAATAAAAAGTGATGAAAGCATCAGATGCACCCCATAATGGTACCCATGAAAATGTCAACTCATCCTGAAAGTAACAAGCACCTACACAGCCTTGCACACAGCAAAATAAAAAAGTTCTGGCTGTCAGAATAGGACAACATAAAAATGCTAATTTTTATAGACTTATTTCTATTGTGTAAAAGTAATAAAACACTATATAAAATTTATATCATTGCAATTGTACCGACCCACATAGCAAAGTTATCCAGTCATTTACACTGCACGGCGAACACTGTAAAATTGAAACCCAAAAAACAATGACAGAACTGAATGTTTTACCCTCTGTTTTCATGAACCAAATGCTAAAAAATACTATGCACAGTACACACCTAGGTGAGATCCATGAGGGGTGTTGAATCCAAATGGGGTGACTTATGTAAGGTTTCTGGTTCTGGTGCTTTGGGGGCTTTGCAAATGTGACATGACCCCCACCAAAATCTGTGTTCCAAAAGAAAAAATTATGCTCCCTCCCTTATACACCCTTTCATGCGCCCACACAGCAGTTTACACCCACATATAGGGTATTGCCGAACTTGGAAGAAATTGCGTAACAAAATTTGGGGTGCTTTTTTCCAGGATTCGTTGTAAAAATTAAACATTTTCAGCTAAAATTGCAGATTGTTGTAAAAAAAATGTCTTCATTTTCACAGCCTAACGCTAAAAATGGGTTGATATACTCACTACACCCATGGATAAATTCCTTAAGGGGTGTAGTTTCCAAAATGGGGTCCTTTTCGGGTGTTTATTAAGTTTTAGCACCTTAGGGTTTCCACAAACCTGAAATAGCACCTAGATAAAATCATAACGAAAAGGAGACCACAGAGTCCAGTAGGTGCTCCTCCTACTCCAAGGCTTGTGGTTGAGCTAAATAGCGCACTACGGCCACATATGGGATGTCTCTGAAAACGGCAGAATCTGGGAAATAAATATTAAGTTGCATTTTCCTGGTCACATCTACCCTGTTCTTGTGAATAGTGGATAAAAATTGGAGTTCTTCAAAAAGAAGTGAAATTTTAAAATTTCACCTCTACTTTGCTTTAATTCCTGTGAAACACCTAATGGGTTAATAAACTTCCTAAATGCTGTTTTGAATACTTTAAGGGTTGTAATTTCTTGAATGGAGTCATGTATGGGGGTATCTAACATACAGGACAATCAAAGCCACGTCAGAACTGGAGTGGTCACTAAAAAAATGTATTTGCAAATTTTCTTGAAAATGTGAAAATTACTACTAAATTTCTAAAACCCCTAATGTCATAGAAAAAAAAAAGTGATTTAAAATTTATGACAACCTGTAGTAGACATATGGTAGATGCTAGTTATAAACTATTTTGAGTGGAATAACTGTCTTACACACAGAATTTTATGAAGTTTGAAAATGGTACATTTTTCAAAGTTGTCACGATACTTTGAGATTTTTCACAAATACACAAGGACTTTTTGAACCAAAATTTCTTACTAACCTAAAGCACAATGTGTCATGAGAAAACAATCTCTGAATCACATGGATAGGTTAAAGTGTCAAAAAGTTTTTCTCACATAAAGTGACACATTTCAGATTTCAAAAATTGGCCTCTGTCAGAGAGGCCAAAACTGGCTCCGGCGATAAGGGGTTAAAGCTTTTACACACTGCCAATATTTATATCTACATGGGGGCATCTGTCTATATTGAGGCTTGGTCATCAAGTCAATCACTTGTATCTTTTTCTCCCCAATAGTTTTTCATTTTTGATGAAGTAGCCTCTGGGGGAGAAAGCGATAACCCCTTTGGTTGTGCCTTGTGTTCTTGCATTAGGGCCTTCACTTCAGAGCAAAGATCCTCAAACCCCGGTGCCATGGGTTTTTATGGCAACAAAGAGCAAGTGGGCCCTCTCTCCCTCCATGCTTCCCAATGCCCACGCTGTGGAGATTCAGAATCTTTCACTGTCATCTTTTTATTTTGTGTGTCACCTGATTTCATATTAAAGGGAATGTTTCATCAAAAAATGACATTGTTTTACTCACATTTTTATGTTAATCACATTTTTTATATAGTTACATAGTTAGTATGGTTGAAAAAAGACATGTGTCCATCAAGTTCAACCAAGGGTGGGGAAAAAGTGGGTTAAGGGAGGAAGACAAGGATTTTAAACCCAGCCACCCCACTGATTAATGCCCTGAAACCCACAAGCCAAGAACCAATCTACTCCAGGGGAGACCCCCAGCTCTGACCCCAGAGCCGCCACCAGCCAGGATCCAGAATTTTACATAGCTGCATACGCATTAATTTTCTTTCATTTCAGGTAGACATCTAAGCTTTTCTTAAAACTCCCAACTGCTCCTGTTGTAACCAGCTCCTCAGGCAGGCTATTCCACAGATTTACAGTTCTTACAGTGAAGAACGTTTTTCTCCTCCGGAGATTGAATCCTTTTCTCTCTAGCCGAAGGGAATGTCCCCTTGTCTTTTGAGGGGGCTTTACATGAAATAATTTTTCCCCATACTTTTTGTAGGGACTAGTTGTATATATAATCATGTCCACCTGAAGCAGTCTTTTCTCAAGACTTAATAAGTTCAATTCTACTAAACTCTCCATCTAACGAAGGTGCTCCATACCCCGTCTAAGTTTGGCTGCACTCCCACTCGCTCCATTACATCTTTTTTATAAACTGGAGTCAAGAACTGAACAGCACATTCTAAGTGAGATCGCAACAATGCTTTATACAGCCGTAGAATTACATCCTTGTCCCGAGGATCCATGCTTCTTTTAATACATGCCAATATCCTACTTGCCTTAGAGGCAGCTGATTGACACTGCATGCTGTTCTGTAGTCTATGATCTATAAGAATGCCCAGATCTTTATCAACAAGCAATTCTCCAAGCTCTACTACCCCTAGGACATATGATGCCTGCAGATTATTCGTACCCAGATGCAGAACCTTACATTTATCCACATTGAACCTCATTTGCCAAGTGGATGCCCAAACACTCAGTGTGTCCAGGTCTGCTTGCAATTTATGAGCATCATCCATTGATTTCACTACCCTACATAGCTTGATTTTATTTTTACATATCACCTTCAATATTTTTTTTAAAAATTCGAAGTCCGGCAGTTCTCACTTTGGCCACTAGGCATAGTAATAGTCTCACACTTGCTGTTCTATAGCGAGATATTTGTAGTTTGCTCATTATTAGCACAAATAAGGTCAAACTGAAAGGAAACACCCATGTGTATAGATAACAGGGGATCCACCTGTCACAATAGGACATAGTCATAGTTCACCCTCTCCCCGTCCCTGCACACTGACTTCTTCCCAGGTCACACAGCATGCCTAGAAAACTCTCCTATAGAAGTCAATGGGACTGAGTCAGTCTTAAGTCTCCTATGTGCATGAAGCTACTGTAAAGTTTCTCTCCTACTGCTGTTAAAGCAGTGCAGGCAAGAATGCTGTCCCCACAATTACATAGAGATGACTGAATTGAGAAATCTATAATCAGAAATTAAAAATGGCTAAGAAGAAAAGAACATAGATCAGGGTGTTATTTTAATAAGTAAAAAAAAATGGCGACAGATTCCCTTTAAGTCCTCACTTCCAGTATAATTTCCATATATGTTCCGTAATAATGCCATTCATTTCTTCCCTGAAAATCCCATCTTTCAGTAGGGCAGTAAACACATCTCGGCGGGAAACCTGGAACCCATTATCGTTGTTATTTTTGAAATCCTTACACTGACCTCCAAAAGTGTAATAACCATTTGGGACCCAAATCTCCTAATTGATGGACCACCTCCAATGTATTGGAAATAGTTTTTCCAGTCTGGTTCTTCAGCAGGGTCATTATAATATGCTTATATGCAGGGGCTGGTGTCCTAATTATGCAATTTATAACAAATACACTTACAAGAACATCCATGAAATCGGGATCTGTAAGGGCGCATCCACACGGCAGTGGGAAAAAAAGGCCGGTTTGCCGGACGGTAATTGTCCTGTTTTGCGGCCATCCCCACGGCCGCGAGGGGGATGGCTTTTCTCCGCAATGAGCAGAGAAGAGCCCTACCCCCTCCCATTGAGAAGCACATCTTCCGTCCGGAAACCGGACAGAAGATTGTGCTTCTACAATGTTTTGCCGCCGGACCGCCGGCGGCAAAACCGTCCGACGGCAAAACCTGTGCAGTGGGGACTGCTGCACGGGTTTTCCATATAGCACAATTGTGCTCATCTTCGGCCGGTTTTTCAGGCGGTCTGAAAAAACGCAAACCGGCTGAAAAACCGGCCGAAAACCCGTGCAGTGGGGACATGGCCTAACTGTAGCATTTTTCATGACTTCCTCCTTTAATCTCTGGGAACAATCTTTTAGAGTAAACCATGGCTTTTCATGTGGGGTGCCAATCTGCTTCGGATCGATATTTTTTCTCTAATTCCATGGCTAAAACTGCAAACAAACTACAAAACACATAGGGCCACTGGATCCATAATTTATGGAATGATTCTTTCAATACAGGGTCAAGACTTCATTGAACAAATTTTGGACCATCCAGTACATCTACCTGTACTCCGTGAGCCCCTGTATCCCACAACTTGACTGCCTAGGCAATGATTCTTTAGTTTTTTGAGAAAAATGATTGTGTAGATCATTGAGTTCTTGCTCACTATAATCCTCCATAACATCTCTCTACTGCATGCCTGTGGGAGTATCAAAAACCCACCTGGTGTATCAGATGAGACTGTACTGAGTCAGAATGAGCCTCTCATCAAAAACTTCATCCTCTCTATTGGGGTCAGTTAGCTCCACGGAATCTGTGGAATCCCAAACACCATCATCCCACTGATCAGGATCCCATTACACTCCTGCCCTGGCTATGGCTAAAGCCACCTTCATTTTGATCATTTTACCCCATCTTTTCTTATATTTATATTGGGCCACATGCACAGCTGCCTTTTCTGCAACAAGCTGATATCCATTACAATGACCCATTAGCAACTTTTACTGACACTGTGCAATCATCAAAGAACTCTACATCTCACACACGTGTTGCATTAATGCTTGTAATCTTTGCAACGTCTGGAGTCACTCCTCATTCTGTTTTCTATAAGTGGACAATAAAATTGATCCACACCCGCGAATAGCACTCAACTCCTTATTCCTCCCCACTTTCACCTTTTGCAGACACCTCACCATATCAACAGTTTCAGCATCTTTCAAACATTTATCCCATGATTCACTCAAACACTTTTTGACCACTTGGTGGCCAAAATATGGTAAGGAACCTCCTCCCAACCTGGAATCTCAACAGATTCACTATCAACCCCTTTTTTCTTAAAAAGAGACGTGTTTTAGTTAATATCACACTATATTTCGGATTATTGGACTGGGTTTTTTAAATTCTGGATTGTCGGAATTTTGCTAAAAATATTTTCTTATAGGGGTTGTCTCACTACAAGGATTGCTTTTTATGTTAAAGGTCTTGCAAAAACAAGTCACTTTGCAATAAATGTTCATTAACAGTGTCCTACCTATTCCTAGATATCCCTTCTTGTATGAGCTGCATCAGGTCCTCAGGTCGCTATAGCTACAGACCTGTTCAATCCCTCATGATAGGCTGCCAGCACTGCTTGCTATAGCTACAGACCTGGCTTCTACTGCAGCCTAGTGGAAGCCAGTAAACACGCCCATGAATTCAAAGTGAAACCAAGAAAATAGGACTGAGGTAAGATGAATCAATGTAGTGAGACAACCCCTTTCAGCCTTCCATGTACCCTGCACTGCAGCGCTAAATTAAGTTTTATTAAACAGGCTTGAATATGTATTTAAAAAAAGAGTACAAATTAAGATGCAACACAATTTTATTTAAAATGATATGATAATAAATCACTCATAATAAAAGAATATAATTAGAGAAATAACTAATTGATCCAATGGTGTGATATTGCGTATACTTTTGTAAAGTGCTAAATACAAAGGCTAAATATTTACAACATCACCAAGAGCCCCTTTAACATCATCCGTGGAAACCTCCGGCGAAGACAGAGAAGACCCATGGGAACCACCTCGTGAAGAGCGTCCTCTACACATGGGTACAGAGCTTCTGATCTCATCAGAGCCCCCACAGCCTTTTACATCCCTTTAACAAAATGGCTTACACAACTTAAGTTGTGTGTTGCATAAGCTTAGTAATGCAGGTGTTGGTTGCCTGCCTCATCCTGGTACCGCGGAGTGGACAGTTCCAAGGTCTCAGATAAGGTAACAACAACAACTTCCCGCTAAAATGGTAATGGGCTCCTATGAATCATGTATATTTATGTCAAATGGTATCAACAGAATACCTTGAAACCTAGACATCAGGAACATGTGAGTTTGTGCAGTCATAAGTTAAATAACAAAGTTCTTATAGTGGTGAAAGATTCTTGCTAAAACACACAAAATGGAGGTCATCTATCTTTATTAGCACCATCATAACTTATACAGTTACACAAATGTTTTTGTAGGTGACTTTATTTTATATGTCATTTTGATATTCATATATGATATAATGGGTTATTTTAGGTTAACAAAAGAAAATATCAAACAGAAAATATCTGTTTATGATAAATAGTACAAAGCAGTTTATTTGCATAGTCTCTGGGAAAAATATATCTGCACTAGTTAAACACATACGCTTTAATCTAAATGCAGTTGTTCATCTTGCGAGATGTAGAAAATAGTCTAAGCAGGGAAATTAAATGTCAACAGTGATTGTTATTTGATTAAAATTTGTTTAATTTAATTTATGAAAAACAAAATATATAAAAATTCAAAATAAAAGAAAAATATAAAAAGTTTACACAGCCTGCAAAATCCTTACCCATTGACCTACTTTTGGAGGAATGAAAATTTATTTACAATCTAAAAGTATTAATGTTTCATCAGAAATACACAGCTTGCTGCGCTGCGCTACATTTTCCTTCATTCCCGATGGAAAATGCGATGGAACCTCCGACACATATGTGAAAAAGGCCTAAAAATAGTACATTCTGAGATACAATACTGTGGGATTCTGCTTCCTTAGATGAAGGAATTGTCTAAGTATGAGCAGGATCATGCATATTAGCTATAGTTTTAGGATTAAGGAGGTGTTCACTCTGTATATTTGTGGCATGTACTTTGGGGTGGGATTTGCTCTGCAATACACCCAAAGTACGCCCTGCAAATATGGTAAAATCATAGCACTTGTTGAGTGCTATGATTTCACAGCATATTCCCTGAGGAAGGGTGAATGGAGGCGTGGTGATGTCAGAGACAACCTGGAAGCCTTTGTTAGACAGTCTGTCTTTCCCTTAGATGTCGCGGTCGAAGTTGACTGTGAGCTCTGGTCTCAACCAATACTGCAGTACACCAACTGTACAGCTGTTTTCCTGCAACGATTGTGTGGGCCCTATTTTTGAGCCCACACAATGAATTGTCAGAAAGGGGTTAAGGAACTTTCTTTTAACACATTATGAAGTAATTCTAAAATATTTTAAAACGAAGAACATATTTTTGATATAGGGAATGCTTTACTTTTGTAGAAACGTGTAGTAAAGATTTTTATTTCAGTATAGAAGTTATGTTCAATATATAGATTTGGTACAGATGCAAGGGCCTACATTGGAAAATATGATGTTTGAACTACAAGACTTATTTATGTCCTTGAAGCACTTTTTGACAGTTTTTTGTGCAGCTCATTTATGCATTCAACTTATTTGGCAAGGTCATTTATCAAGTTCCATTCTAAGCATGATAAGTGGAATACATGATGATGGGAGTTCAGGTCATTAAAAGAACAGTCAGACCAGGACACTAGGCCATAATTCGTGTGAAACACAACTCATGTATGAAACTGGCATAATGCTGGCATTGAGACTAACTGAAAAGAGTCAGCTGTTCATCTAAAAGCAATATTGTTGATTATCAAAGAGCATGTACTGTAGTACTGCATTAATCGGATGATGGAAACATATTTCCTCACTATAATTATAAACTGCTCTGATTTCTCCTTGGTCACTGTACAATAAGGTATATATTAGAAATAGTTCATATATATTTATCCCTTAGCATTCTAGATATATATATATATATATATATAATATATATATATATATAATATATAATATATATATATATAAAATATATATATATATATATATATATATATATATATATATATATATATATAATAAAGTACACAATAATAACAACATAATCAGGCAAATTTATTAAGGCAATTGCGCCATAATTCTGGGGTTACCAGACGTGTTTAAAACAACAGTTCTGCAAAACTACTATGTATGGGAATCCGTCGGTGTGTCAGGCAAGAAATATCAGAGAACAAACACTAAGCCACTACTGCTGGTAGAACACAATTTAGTAGTGGCAGCGGTATGATCTGAGGAATGTTTTTGTGGAATTCTTTGTCCCCACTCATCCATGTTGAAGACACTCAGAACCTGTTTGAGTATGAATCCATCGATCGTCATGTCATCGATTATCGTGTTCACTGTAAGCATCCTTCCCCATGCTCCTGCAGCTGCCATGGAGGAACTGCACATCCAGTTGATGCAGGCTATTGCCCAGCAGCAGGAAATGAACAAACTGGCCAGAAGCGACCAAGCAATGAGAGGATAATGGAAAGCTCTGGGCACAATTTGAGGCAGAGCAATTTGATGCAATAAAAGCCATTATCAACCAGAGTCAGCAGTCTGTGAAAGGTGGACTCATCACAATACAAACAGCCATGCTGGCTGGAATTCCAGAAGTAAAGGTGGACCAGACCGATGCCAAGAGAAACAAGACAGAATGGAGTGACATATGCCTACAGATGGAAATGTGCATGAGGGGATGTCCTGTTGCCAGGAGGTTGTGTCATCCTCTCAAGTGGATGCCAAGTCCCAGCAAAATGGAGTCGCACAGAGGCATGGAACCGGTCGTCGCTAGAGGCAACCATCCTCTGTAGCAGAGAGTGTCTGCTGTGGTCCAGCAGAAGGAGCTGTGCCGGAGGTGCCATAGAGCAGGCAGCTGTGCGCCTGAGTGTCTCCTGTCTAGGATGCTGGAGAGATTACAGTCCCAAGCCCTGTAGTTCCAGGTGGGTGGAGCCCCACCGCTGGCTGACATGGATAGTCGACGAGAGATGCCCTAAATATGCCAAGAACCTGTTACGACTGTTCCTGTTGCGTGTGACACCTGTTTTGGAACTGATTTTTATTGTGCAAAACAATTTTTTTTTTATTCAACATGTTAATCACAGCATACAAAATCGATTAGTAATCTGGGTGAGATTAGTAATATCACAAGGTTAGATAATAGAGCACATTACTCAACATTTCTGGTCAAAAGACCTTTGTATAAAGTATATCTCACTACTCTCCAAACGGCATCCACCCGGTCTGAGGGGTGGATACCATTTGGAGAGAAGTGAGAAATACCCTATACAACGGTCTTTTGACTGGAAACCTTGTGAAATATGCTCTATTGTCTATGAAAACCTTGTGACATTACTAATCTTACTCTTATTACTAATTGATTTTGTATGCTGTGACTAACACGTTGAATGAAAAAGAAAAATATTTTGCACAATAAAAATCTGCGTGTGCTGCTAGATATATATTTTGGGATTGCTATTGGCAACGGTCACCACAGTGTCTGGAGGGAGTGCAACTATGAAAATATAGGACAATCTGTTTTGGGACTGTCGGGCATAAGTTATGTGACAACCAGGGAGGGACTGTAGGTCATGTGCATGATCTATGAGAGTACTTTTCTGTGCTAAACAGAGTCCTAGACATGCTGCCAAGCGAGAAGAGTACTGAGAGTGGGGAAACTATCCTGATGGTTGATCAGACTGACACAGTTTATTATGGACTTAAAAAGTCTGATGGACTCTATATTCAGGACTTATGTGCAATATTGTCCATTGGAAATGTCACTGAGATAAATGTGCCTATAATAAATAGCTGTGTCCTACTACCTGAACACGGATTATGCTACTTAATTATGCTAGGAAAAGCAGTGTAGTTCAGGTGTGCCCCTAGAGGCCATGTGGGAACAAGTTGTTAATGGTTCTGCAGCCGTAGAGGAGAGCAGCTCAGGTCTGCATTTGGAGGTCCTGGCTGTCAGGATTATGTGTGAAGTAAATGCAGAGTGTGAACTAGCTTCTGAATAAACGACAGCCCCAGCCATAGAACAGACTAGATCAAGTGTGTCCCTAGAGGTCATGGTTAACATTGCTAAGGGCTTGCATAAGCTGAAGTGTGTCCTGTGGTGGATAGCCAACAGTTATGTTCAGCTTCTGTTGGTCCCAGAGAGGGGCTTGCATGTTCTAGTGTGCACACAGCAAGTTTGGTGCCTGAAAGGGAGAAGGAAAACCATGGATATGATTGCTGCTGCTATGTATAAGGAGACAAGTATTAAGAGTGTGAGTGTGCTGTTATTGACCATGGGAGAAAAAACACTCTATGAACAGTATCAGTTGCAGTGTGGAAATTGACGCTGTAGTGTGGCAGTGTGATGGGGGAGAAGATTGTTTAGATAGGAGTGATGAAAGTACTTGTGTAAAGAAAACATTTTCTGAAGCAGATTTTGTGTGCAGCCCTGGTCAGTGTATTCTAGAGAAGTGGCTCTGTGATGGAGATCCAGATTGTGGCACTGCAGGAAATGAAGAGAACAGTTGTTCTGTGACCCATAGTCAAACGGAGTTCACTTGCTCCAATGGTTGCTGTATTTCCAGTCGATTTTACTGCAATGGTCACAAAGACTGCAGGGACAGTAGTGTTGGAAAAAGTAATCTGCAATAGTGTTGAGCGATTGCGTTGGCTATCGAGATCGATCAATAGTCGGCCGCTATCGATAAGGTTTTTCGATAGTGAGCATCGATTATGCGCGATGACCATTAAAGTCTATGGGGAGAGCAAACAACACCTTTCATTATACACCCAAAACAAGGGACTGGAGAAGCTGAAATAACATCCACAAAACAGTCAAATGGATTCGTGCTACATCTAGGCAACACACTTAGGTTATAAAAGTCACAGAAAAAAGTCACAGACCAATTTACTATCCTGTCTTGTACCACAGCCTGACCCTTAAACCTGCAATCCACCACAACATTTAAAAGTGCCGGAAGGCAGAATGATTTGAACCATCATGTTACTTGACTGGACTTTGAATATCCTGTCTGGAACGCAGCATGAGCCCCAAACCTGCATGACCCCCACATTTAAAAAGTGCCGCAAAAAGGAGTCTTTCACCACCATTTTAGTGTGAACCTGGGACATTGTGACTTACCTGTCTGGGCCACTAGCATGAGCCCCAAACCTGCATGACCCCCACATTTAAAAAGTGCCGGAAAAAAGGAGTCTTTCAACCACCATTTAGTTTCACTGGGACATTGACTCTATACCTGTCCTGGGCCAGCATGAGCCCCAAACCTGCATGAGTCGATACATCCACATTTAAAAAAGTGCCAGAAAAGGGAGTCTTTCAACCCACCATTTTAGTTGAATGGACATTGACTGATACCTGTCCTGGGCCACAGGCATGAGCCCCAAACCTGCATGCCCCCACATTTAAAAAGTGCCGGAATAAGGAGTCTTTCAACCACCATTTGTTTCACTGGACATTGACTATCACGGTCCTGAGCCACAGCATGACTCCCCAAACCTGATGACCATCCACATTTAAAAAGTGCCGGAAAAAGGAGTCTTTCAACCACCATTTTAGTTGAACTGGACATTTACTATTACTCCCGTCCTGGGCCACAGCCATGACCAGGGCCGGGTTTACAGTGGGTGCGGTGAAAGCAGGCTGGCGTCCGTCATCTATTAACACGCAGGTTAAATGCCTGATGACGCAGCAACGAAAACTGTCGTGTGAAGCAGAGTGCGGAAGCGGAAGTGTGAGAATCCAGCCTTCTTCTGTACACTCAGTCAATACCTGGGTAGCGCTTGCCCTCCGTATGAGTGTGCCAATTGAGCTTCACTTGGAATTTACTGGTGGTTAACGCTCCTGTTACACCCAGGTGCCCTTTATCTGGCATTCTTTTCTCATTATTACTCAACGTGCTGGAGGAATGGTCACTGTAATTGGTTCTCTGTCCGTGGGGGCCTCCATACTCCTTGGTCCTCTGAATAACCTACATCTGGTCAAGTTTTCTGTACCTCCCCCTGTACAATTCAGAGGAATTTTTTTAACAAGCTATTTTGTACATGCAAGTTTTTTGTACTTTAATTCTAGAAAACACATTTTTAAAATAGGATGGGGAATCCCACCATGTCTTTGTTTCTCTTTTTCATTGTATTAAATGGGTTGTCTCAATCAGGGATTGTAGCTAGTTAAAGAACTGCAAAAACAAGTCATTTTGCAATATGTGTCCATTAACAGTGTCCTACCTATTCCTGTTTCTGACAGACCATCACCCTTGAGCCATCTTGACAATTGTTGAGAACAATGTCTGTTAGAAACAACATTTTTTAGAATAGGACGCTGTAGTATAGCTGCATGGTCACAGCAAAAATGCCCCAAAAATTTCAAAGCATGGGACCCTTGAGCACTTTGTCATTGTGAAGAACAAATGTCTGTTAAGAAACAACAGTTTTTTAGAATAGGACCTGTAGTGTATAGCTGCTGTCACAGCAAAATGCCCCAAAAATCAAAGCATGACCCTTGAGCCATTGGTCAATTGTGAAGGAACAAATGTCTGTTAGAAACAACAATTTTTTTATATATATGGACCTGTATTATTTGCTGCCATTTCAAAAGCAGCATGACCCAAAAAATTTATAAAAATGACTCTTCAGCCACTGTTAAAATTGTGAGGGAGAAAATGCACTTAGAAGCCACATTTCTGTTCCAAAGGACCATGATTATTGCTGTATCTGCACAGCTACATGACCCCAAAAAAACAATTTTAAATAGGACTTCTCAGCCACTATAAAAAATTGTGAGCGGAGAAAGCCACTTAGAAGCAATTTCTGTTCAAAGGACATAATTATAGCTGTATCTCCAGCAACATGACCCAAAAAATTATAATATGACTTCTCAGCACTATTAAAAATTGTGCTCCCCACACACTGAGAAATGCATTAGAAGTCCCATTTCTGTTCCAAAGGGACCATGATTATTGTGTATCTCACGCAACATGACTAAAAACATTGACAATGCGAAAACTTCTTAAGATAAAGTGAGTAAATGGATACGGTGTTGTCATGGAATCCTTGCTAGTCTTTTACAGTCTCCTCACAGGCAAAAGCAGCCCCAAAATGAAACTGTTGGGAAAAGAGAATAAAATTGCAGTAAAAGAAATGATATTTTAAAAAAAGTTTTCAAGAGGGACCATTTCTGTTTGAAAAGGATGTGAAGTAGACTGGCAAACTAATCGAATGTGACCTCGGCAATTGGGGCCACAACATATCCAGAGATCACATGCCTGATTCATCTTGGATGAAAGTAAAACGATCCAAATTATTGTGGAAAGCCGGATGCGTTTGTCTGTAATGATCCTCCGCTGTGACGCTGGCTGCTGGGCAGGACAAACCTCTATGGCGTGCCGAGCCCGCTCGGCCATTCGTCCATTTTGGATACCAGAAGCTATTGGTTCCGGAACACATGCACAAAAACGGGGTGCTTGAGAAGCAGGATAGTCGTGCACCATTGATCTTAAGCTGATCATCTGTGTGTTGGATGTGTGCCCCTGCATTGCATGCGTTGGTGAGGTGGTAAACAAAGATTGCCAGAGGTCACCCATTAGGCTTCTGCCACCTTGCCTGCTGCTGCGCTACGCCTACTTGGCCACTCTCTGCTGTCACTGTCGCTGAATGTTGTTCCACCGTGACATTTAGGGAATGTGAAGCAGACGCAAAGATGTTCTCCAGTTGATCAATCAGCAAGGTCTCCATTACCTGCAATTTTACTCTCTATTTGGTGTTGGGTGGAAGGAAAGTGCTGATTTTTTTTTGTTACCGGGGATCAGGAGGGTGGCACCAGTAACTGTGTTCATTTTGATGGCCATAATGCGAGATCATGTTTTTTTGGGGGGGAGGAAATGGAGGCATCCACAGCACTCATGTGAGAGATGGAGTCATTTTGCAATATTGTCCATTTACCGTCGTCCTTACCTATTCCTGATTCTGACAGCTCCATCACCCCTTGAGCCAACTCTTGACAAAAAAAATTGTGAAGAAACAAATGTTCTGTTAGAAACAACATTTTTTTAGAATAGGACCTGTAGTATAGTGCATGTCACAGCAAAATGCCCCAAAAAATTCAAAGCATGACCCTTGAGCCACTTTGGTCAATTGTGAGAACAAAATGTCTGTTAGAAACAACATTTTTTAGAATTGGACCTGTGTATAGTGCATGTCACAGCAAAATGCCCCCCAAAAATTCAAGCATGACCTTGAGCCAATTTGGTCAATTGTGAAGAACAAATTGTCTGTTAGAAACAACATTTTTTTATATAGGACCTGTAGTATTGCGCATTTCAAAGCAGCATGACCAATAAATTATAAAAATGACTTTCTTCCAACCACTGTTAAAAATTGTGAGGGAGAAATTTGCACTTTAGAAGCCCACATTTCTGTTCCAAAGGACCATGATTCATTGCTGTATCTCACAGCTAATGACCCTCAAAAAATTATAATATGGACTTCCAGGCCACTATTAAAAATTGTGAGGGAGAAAATGCCACTTGAAGCCACATTGCGTTCCAAAGGACCATAATTATGCCTGTTTCTCACAGCAACATGACCCCAAAAAATTATAAATATGACTTCTCAGCCACTATTAAAAATTGTGAGGGAGAAAATGCCACTTAAGAATTACATTTATGTTCCCAAAGGACCATGATTTTTGCTGTATCTCACAGCAACATGGACCTCAAAACACATTGACAATGCGAAAATTCTTAAGATAAAGTGAGTTAAATGGAATACGGTGTTGTCATGAACCTTGCTGTTTCGTTTACAGTCTCCTTCACAAGCAAACAGCAGCAAAATGAACTGTTGGGAAAAGAGAATAAAAATTGCA
This sequence comes from Phyllomedusa bahiana, assembly GCA_025379985.1. Taxonomy (NCBI): domain Eukaryota; kingdom Metazoa; phylum Chordata; class Amphibia; order Anura; family Hylidae; genus Phyllomedusa; species Phyllomedusa bahiana. The sequence continues at coordinate 38,944 of JAODAL010031541.1, forward strand.
GTAGAAATGATCATTTTAAAAAAAAGTTTTCAAGAGGACCATTTCTGTTTGAAAAGGGAAGTGTGAAGTAGTCTGGCAACTAATGGTGACCCGGCAATTGGGGCCACAACATCATCAGAGATCCATGCCTGATTCATCTTGATGAAATGTCAAACGATCCACATTATCTGTGGGAAAGCCGGATGCGTTTGTCTGTAATGACTCCCAGCTGTGACGGGCTGGCTGCTGGGCAGGAAACACCCTCTATGGCGTGACGAGCCAGCTCGGGCCATACGTCCATTTTTTGGATACCATCGAAGTCTATTGGGTCCGGAACACATGCAAAAACATCGGTGTTGAGACGCAGATAGTTCGTGCACCATGATCTTAAAGCTGATCTCTGTGTGTTGGATGTTTGTGCCCTGGCATTGCATTGCGTTGGTGAGGTGGTAAAACAAAGATTGCCAGAGGTCACCATTTGGCATCTGCCACCTGCCTGTGCTGCCCGCTACGCTACTTGGCATCTACTGCTGTCACGTCGCTGATGTTGTTTTATTCCACCGTGACATTTGGGGAATGTGAAGCAGGACGCAACAGATGTCTCCAGTTGATCAATCAGGACGGTCTCCATTTCCTGCATTTTACTCTCTATTTTGGGTGGGTGGAAGGAACAGTGCTGATTTTTGTTTTGTAACCGGGGATCAGGAGGGTGGCCACCCTAGTAACTGTTGTTCATTTGATGGCCTTAATGCGAGGATCATGTTGGAGGAAATGGAGATCCAAGCAATATGTGAGAGATGGAGCCTTGATTTCCAAGCCTTCTGGGTCGAGGGGCACTAGCAAACTGATCTCCTCATCTTCCTCCTCCGCTCAAATTCGCGCCAACCTCTTTCCAAAGCAGGGACGTCGGTAACATCGGTGTCCTAGGAAACCTCCTCCTCCTCCTCCTCCTCCGCCGCCTCCGGCACAGCTTCAACACAGCCCTGACTTGCTGAGATGATGCACTGAGAGCTGATGCGCCACCTTGCACTAGCTTCTGGACCCGAACCATGCCTAATGAGATCCGATGAAATTGTGAAAACTGTCGGGCCTGTGGATGTGTGTTGTGTGTGTTTGCAGAGAAAGGCTCCATGTCCGCATCTGTGTCCGTCTCATCCTCCGTCGCTGGCTGGGACTGTTGTTTCATGAGTGTCCAACGATGTTCCAGAACTAAGATTCACCAACAATGCTCAGGCTGACAAGGGCATTGTCCGCACTGACCATTTAGGTGGATTCTTCAAACTGGCAAGGATGGTGCAGAGCTCTTCACCCTGCCTCAACTCTTCGGTGGTTCAACACCCCGAGAGTCCGTACTGTGCTTGTCATGGCCATGTGTCACTTTGTACTGCTGTAATGGCATTGCGCTGCTGCCACATTCGTGAGCTTGTGGAGGGTGGAATTCCAGCGTGCTCGCCCGTCAACATGAGACGGTTGACGGGAAGGCCGAGCTGACGCTGCAACGCAGCCAGGCGGGACGAAGCAGGGGTGCGAACGGCGGAGTGCGAACTCAGACCTCGAAAAAGCCTTCTCAGAGGCAGTCCAGGGACCCGGGTCGCTCTTTAGAAATTCTTGGACGCAAGGTTCATGACATGTGCCAGGCAAGGGATGTGCTCCAGCCTACCGATCTTAAGGGCGGCCAGCAGATTCGCCGGTATCGCACTCCACCTTGCCTGGGCACAAGGTTCTTGTCACAGCCAGCGCTCGGTATCGTTGCTTAGAGCCGTCCACAGCTCTGACCTGCTGTGTGGACGGTCACCAAGGCAGATTAATTTCAACACGGCCTGGTGTCTCTGGGCACGTGATGCCACCAGAGGACCTTGGGGGAAAGAGCCCCTGCACCTCCCTGCTGTTTTGAAGCGCGTTGCGCCGTGAGCTGAGAGCCCACCGTCACACAGAGACACCACCCAGCTTCACCCAGTGAGCTGTACAGAGATATAGCGGCCTTGGCCGTGCTTCTAGTCCCATGTGTCGTGGTTGAGATGCACTTTTTCCGGACACAGATGCAAGACAACGCGCTTGAAATTTTAGATGACACGTGGCTGGCCAGGGCAGGGACGGCTTTTCTGGCAATGAAAATCGCCTGCTCGGCATCTGGTATTGGGTGGCAAGCGAGAGGCCATGACGTGGCGGAACCCATCTGTGTCCACCAGATGGAAAGCAACATTTCAAGGCAAAAGCCTGGCAATGCCGACATTCCAGGCTTTTGGCCGTTTGGGATGGTTTGGGTTAAAAGTAGTTTTTCTGCTCCCAAACCTGGAAGGTAGAAAGGATGGCTGCTAGATGGCGCTGTACGGCGTGCAGTGCAAACGGGCAGAAAGGAGAAGGGGTAGGATGGGTCTCTGCGTGGTCGCTGGTGGTACTCGGGCGACGGTGGAGGCCCCTGAAGCGGATGGCTGAATTCCATGATCATGACTTGAGAGGACATGGGCAGCTGAGGAACGCTTGGTGGTGGCGGAGGAGGAGGGAGGCGGAGACAGAGGGTGTGACAGTGGTTGGAGGCCCGGCGTCGGTCTGGCCTTTTTTGGCCAAGTGTTCCCTCCATTTCAAATCATGCATCGGCTGATGTCGACTAGACATGTTGGTGGTGGTTAACCATTAAGTTCTTGCCTCAACTTATGCGTTTACGGCAAAGGCGGCATATGACATCGCTGGTGAATTCAGAGGCTTGCTCAAAGAGCCCAAGAGGGCTTGAAGAGGTCTGGACCATTTTGACGGCGATAAGCGAGGAGCGGGGTTTGCGGTTGACCGTGGCTGGCGGAATCATATCAGCGGACTTCTGGAGACGCCTTCTCCTTTTTGTGGCGGGACCCGTATTGACACTTACCCCATCGTCTTCCTCCTCGTCCACTGATGAAGCGCTCGCAAGCAAATTGCGGAAGAAGACCAGGATGGATCCGCAATGGTCGTCATCTCTCATCATCACACAGGTGACTTGGTCGTCCTGTCTTTCTGCATCCAGACGCTGGGAGCTACAGCAAGGGGCACTGCAAGGCGTTGCCGATCCGCCCGGGATTTTTGACGATTGACCGGGCTTCCTACCTCCTCTGATGGCATTCAGTAACTGGCGCGTCAGAAGCAGACTAAATCAATCTCTTGATCTTTTAACATTGCTTCTGACCCCAACGCATTTTGTTCATCAAGAGGTCCTTCAGACAATGGATTATCACAGTGGTGGGTACACGAGTTGACATTTGGGCTGCTTTCAATGTTGGAGGATGATGATTACGACATTTGTGGCCGTGACTGCGAGGACGAGGAGGTAAGCACTGCTAGATGCAGGTTGCATCTAACCACTGAAGGGGACAGATTGGCGACGATGTTCATTACTTAGATTCACAGGGCCTGACCCAGCGGATGACAAGCCTGGCGGTCTGTAACTGACGATCCGCTGGCATGCGTGTGTCGCCAGCACTGCGAAGGAGACCTTCTTCGTACCTCTACCTCATGTGCTACCCCCATCTTGCTTTGCTTACCAACCTGCATTTCGCTCCATGTTCAGAAATCTAAAAATTTGAGAAGGTATGGGAATAGTTTTGGAAAGACTCTTATAAAAGACGCAAATCACAGCTATTCTCAAATCCTTCTAATCAAAACAAAAATTGCTGGTTTCAAATTTAACTGCAAGGTGGCTCAATGAAGGAATCTGGACTGGGCAAAGTGCAAAAAACAACGTATCTGAAAGGTATACTGAAATAAAAGGTATTTTTGGCACCTATCAATTCACCTTCTACCAAAGGGGGGGTGCCTACAAATTGTAGATTCAAATTTAACTGCAAGGTTACCTCTATATCAGCAATCTGACCGGGCAAAGTGCAAAAACACGTATCTTGACATGTATACGGATAATATAGTGGTATTTTTGGCTACCTATCAATTCAACCTGTCGGAGAGTACACACATTGCTGTGATTCAAATTTAACTGCAAGGTACTCTATCAACAAATTGTGATGGGCAAAAGTGCAAAAAAACACATCTGAAATGTACACGGATAATAAAAGGTTATTTTTGGCACCTATTCATTCACCTGTGGTGACTACACAATAGCTAAATTAAAAATTTAACTGCAAGGTACATTCTATCAACAAATCTGGACTGGGCAAAAGTGCCAAAAAACCCGTATCTGAAATGTTTACGGATAATAAAAAAGGTATTTTTGGCACCTATCATTGCCTGTGCTGACTACACAATTGCTGGATTCAAATTTTAACTGCAAGGTACCTCTATCAACAAATCTGGAAGGGCAAATGTGCAAATAGCACGTATCTGAAAATGTATACGATAAATAAAAGGTATTTTTGGTACCTATCAATTCACGTTTGGTGACTACACAATTGCTGGATTCAAATTAAACTGCAAGGTACCTCTATCAACCAATATGGACTGGGCAAAAGTGCAAAAAAAATGTATCTGAAATGTATACGGATAATAAAAGGTATTCTTGGCACCTATCAATTCACCTGTGGTGACTACACAATTGCTGGAATCAAATTTAACTGCAAGGTACCTCTATCAACAAATCTGGACTGGGCAAAAGTGCAAAAAACAGTATGTGAAATGTATACGAGATAATAAAAGGTATTTTAGGGCACCTATCAATCACCTGTGGTGACTAAACAATTTGCTGGATTCATAATTTAACTGCAAGGTACTCTATCAACAAATCTGGACTGGGTAAAAGTGCAAAAAAACACGTATCAGGAATGTATACGGAAATAAAAGGTATTATTTGGCACCTATCAATTCACATGTGGAGAGTCACAATTGTGGATTCAAATTTTACTGCACACTACCTCTATCAAACAAATCTGGACTGGGCCAAAAGTGCATATATTATTATAAAAAACACATATCTGAACTGTGACACGGATAATAAAAGGTATTTTTAGGAACCTATCCAATTACCTGTGGTGACTACACAATTGCTAAATTCATAATTTATCTGCAAGGTACCTCTATCAACAAATCTGACTGGGCAAGTGCAACAAACACGTATGTGAAAATGTATACGATAATAGAAAAGGTATTTTGGCACCTATCAATCACCTGGTGGTGACTACACAATTGCTGGATTAAATTTAACTGCAAGGTACCTCTATCAACAAATCTGGGACTGGGTAAAAGTGAAAAAAAAACACGTATCTGAAATGCTATACGGATTATTGAAAGGTATTTTTGGACCTATTCAACCTGTGGTGGACTACCAATTGCTATGGATTCAAATTGTAACTGCAAGGTGGCTCATGAACAAATCTGGACTGGGCAAAAGTGCAAAAATCACGTATCTGAAATGTATACGGATAATAAAACGTATTTTTGGCACCTATCAATTCACTGTGGTGACTACACAATTGTGGATTCAAATTTAACTGCAAGGTACCGCTATCAACAAATCTGGACTGGGCAAAAGTGCAAAAAAACACGTATCTGAAATGTATATGGATAATAATAGGTATTTTTTGGCACCTATCAAATCACTGTGGTGACACACAATTGTAGATTCAAATTTAACTGGCAAGGTATCTACTATCAGCAATTCTTTGGACCGGGCAAAAGACAAAAAACAGTATTGAAAGTATACTGATATAAAAGGTATTTTTGGCACCTATCAATCACCTGTTGAGAGTACACAATTGCTGGATTAAAAATTTAAACTGCACGGTACTCTATCAACAAATCTGATGGGTTAAAAGTGCAAAAACTACGTATCTGGAATGTATTACGGATAATTAAAGTATTTTTGGCACCTGTCAACCTGTGTGAGTACACAATTGCTGGATACAAATTTAACTGCAAGGTGGCTCTATCAACAAATCTGGACTGGGGGCAAAGTGCAAAAAAACGTATCTGAAATGTATACGGATAATTAAAGGTACTTTTTGGCACTATCAACCTGTGTGACTACACATTTGACTGGATTCAAATTTAACTGGCAAGGTGGCTCAATGAACAAATCTGGACTGGGCAAAAGTGCAAAAAACACGTAACTGAAATGTATACGGATAATAAAAGGTATTTTTGGCACCTATCAATTCACCTGTGGTGACTACACAATTGCTGGATTCAAATTTAACTGCAAGGTACCTCTATTCAACCAAATTGGATTGGGCAAAAGTGTATAAAACACGTATCGAAATGTAATATGATAATCAAAAGGGTATTTTTGGCACCTTTCATTCAATGTGGTGACTACACAATTGTCTGGATTCAAATTTAACTGCAAGGTGGCTCTATCAACTCAATCTGGAGGGTCAAAAGTGCAAAAAACACGAAACTGAAATGTATACGGATAATAAAAGGTATTTTTGGCACTATCAACCTGTGGTGACTACACCAATTGCTGGATTCAAATTACACTGCAAGGTCCTTGATCAACAAATCTGGACTGGGCAAACGTGCAAAAACAACACGTATCTGAAATGTATCCGGATAATAAAAGGTATTTTTGGCACCTATCAATTCACTGTGCTGACTTACACAATTGCTGGATTCAAATTTAACTGCAAGGTACCTCTATCAACAAATCTGGACTGGGCAAAAGTGCAAAAAACACATATCTGAAATGTATACCAGAACCAGTACCACCACCCAGGTGTGCTGAGCGGCTGTGGAGAAAGTCAAAGCTACCTGCAGACTTTCTCCACTACAAATTCATGCTCAGGACTTATCACACTGCCCTTCACTACAACAAACTAAAATTATTTCACCTCCTCTCTCACCACTACACAACAAACCCAAAACACCTCTTTGCACACCTTCCACTCCTCCTAAGGCCTAAAAGCTCAGGCTCGGTCACTGGACCTCTGTGTGAAGACCTGGCCACTCACTTCAAAGACAAAAATTGACATTCCGGCAAAACAATCACATCACAATCCCCAAATAATACCCATCCTGTCCCTCCCGCACGTCTCTAATCTACTCTCACCCTTGACCCGACGACAGAGGAAGAAGTGTCCAGGCTTCCCTCCTGCTGCGCGACCCCACCACATGCTACTACGACCGCCCATTCCATCACCTCGTCCAGTCTATTTCTCCAGCTGTCCTCTCTTCTTACTGCTATCTGTAACCTCTCTCTCTCCACTGGGAATCTTTCCATCTTCCTTCAACACCTACCATTATACCCCTTTACTAAAAAGTCCTTCTGGACCCGTCCTGTGCTGATAACATACGACCTGTCTCTTAACATGCCTTCATCTCTAAACTCCTGGAACGCTTGGTTCTATCTGCCTAATCCGTATCTCTCCGCTAACTCTCTTCTTGACCCTCTGCAATCGGTTTCCACCACCTTAACTCCACGGAACCAAAATTGCCTTAGTTAAGTCTCAAATGACCTCCAACAAGCAAAAATTCAGGGTTAACTACTCCTTGCTGCTTCTCTTCGGATCTCTTGCAGCATTTGCACACGGTTGATCACCAACTTTCCTCAGTATGCTCAGCAATTGGCCTCAAGGGACACGCTACTCGCTTTGGTTCTGATCCTACCTCTCTGAGGACCGCTCCTGCAGTGTTCATTTTCCGGTTCAACTACTCTCCTCTTCCTCTTGCTGTTGGGTTCCTCAGGGATCCAGTTCTTAGGTCCTCTCCCCTTTTCATTGTAAAACTGCCCCCATTGGAAAAAAACATCAGTAGATTTGGCTTCCAAGTACCCTATCTATGCGGTTGGGGGGGACACCCAATTATACACCTCTCCCGTGACATCACTCAGCCTTGCAACAAAAACACCAGTGACTGTCTGGCCGCTGTCTCTGACATTCATGTTCTCTCTCCATCTGAAACTAAACCTCACTAGACTGAACTTCTTGTTTTCTGCCATCTATAACCCAAACCCCCCCCCCCCCTGCTTTTTTCTGTTTCTGTATGGGGTTTACCCCCATTTTCTCCAGGCGCAGGCCCTTGCTGGGGGTTAAAATTTGGATTCTGATCTACTACACCCCTATATTCAAATCCCTTCCTGCCCCTGTCACCGCCCCTCAAAAATATCCCCAAAACCGTCCATTTCTAGTGGAAAACAACCAAACTCTCAATGCTCTTATTTTTTCCCTGTTTTGACTACTGCAACCCCTTGTTTATCGGTTCCCCGCTGCAAACTTCCCCTCTCCAATCTGTCCAAATACAGCGCCGGTTTACTTTTTTCCCCACCCGTACACTGACACCTCTACCCTGTGTCAGTCACTGCCTGGTTCCTCCCGTACATGGGACAGTTAAAAATCAGCCTCTAACCCATAAAGTCTCCACAGATGCTCCTCCCTATATTCCCCCTCGTCGTCTAGGCCCTACCCGTGCTCTCCGCTCTGTGATGATATCAGATTCATTCCTCAATCATCCCAACCTCCCTGCCCCCCTACAAGATTTCACCTTTGGCAGCGCCAATTCTCTGGAATATTCCCGGGCGATCAGGCACATTCACAACCCTCACAGTTTAAGGGAGGGCCCTGAAAATAATCTTCTCGGTCTGGCCCCCACCAAATCCCTAACTCTTCACACACATTTGTCACTCCCTAACTAGGGACTCACAGGCAATTAATCTGTAAATAATGTACAGTCTGGGGGCAGGTTTTCATTTTTTCATGTAAACCACCCCTATTTTAAAAAATGGCCGGACCCTTGTAAATTGCACTTCTTACCGTTATTTACCCATACTCCCTAATAGTTGTAAATTTCACGAGCAGGGGCCCCCCACACCTTGTGTCTCATTTGTAAGACTTTTAATGTGAATGACTGTTTGTTTACCCCTTTAAATTTTTAAAGGCTGCGGGAAAATTTTTGGCGCTATATAAATAAAGTTATTACTATTATTATTATTTTACGGTTTAAAAAAAGGTATTTTTTTGGGACCCTTTAACGTGGGGACTACCAATTGCTGATTCAAATTTAACTGCAAGGTGGCTCTACAACAAATCTGGATGGGAAAAGTGCAAAAAACAGTAAAATGAAATGTTTCAGGGGTAATAAAGGTATTTTTGCACCTATCAATTCACCGTGGGGATACACAAAGGTGGATTCAAATTTAACTGCAAGGTACCTCTATCAACAAAAACTGGATGGGGAAAAATGCAAAAAACATTTTTCTGAAATGTAACGGATAATAAAAGTATTTTTGGCAACCCTACAATTCAAACTTGGTATACACAATTGCTGGATTTAAATTTTAACGCAAGGGCCTTATCAACAAATCTGGACTGGGGAAAAAATGCAAACAAAACACTTGTGAAAAAGTATACGGATAAAAAAAGGTATTTTTGGCCCTATCAATTCCCTGTGGTGACTAACAATTGCTGGATTCAAATTTAAAATGCAAAGGGACCATAACAAATCGGGGCTGGGAAAAAAATGCAAAAAAACCGGGGATCCT
>JAODAL010031542.1:0-48309 GCA_025379985.1 Phyllomedusa bahiana
CCGGGTTTTGGAGATTTTGCATTGGTTGATACTCCTTCCTTTTAATTTTTGATCGCTTGCCCAGGGTCCTTGGGATGTTTAAAGTTTGGGAAATCTTTCTGTATTCAAATCCGGCTTTAAACTTCTTCACAACAGTATCATGGACGTGCCTGGTGTGTTTCTTGGTCTTCATGATGCTTTCTGTGCTTTAAGCAGAACCCTGAGACTATCACAGAGCAGGTGCATTTATGCGGAGACTTGATTCCACACAGGTGGATTATATTTATCATCATCAGTCATTTAGGACAACATTGGATCATTCAGAGATCCTCACTGAACTTCTGGAGTGAGTTTGCTGCACTGAAAGTAAAGGGGCCGAACAATTTTGCACGCCCCACTTTTCAGTTTTTTTGGGATTTTTTTTTACAAAAGTTTAAAATATCCAATAAATTTCATTCCACTTCACAATTGTGTCCCACTTGTTGTTGATTCTTCACAAAAAAATAAAAATCTTTATGTTTGAAGCCTGAAATGTGGCAAAAGGTTAAAAAGTTCAAGGGGGACGAATACGTTCGCATGGCACTGTACACAGACTGTATTTTGTTTCTATATGAGAAAGGTTGCACACCGACATTTGTAGTTTTCAATTAAATAGAAAAACTTTATTGAGTAATATATTAATAACCATCCGGCTTCATAAAAACATTGGTCAGTTACTTTCATTTTTAATTATAATTAGATTAGTTTTTATGACGTTTCGGTCCTAATCGGACCTTTTTCAATTGAAATCTCTAAAACAATAAAAACAAAAACCCAAAAGATATTAGTAAACACAGGTTGTTAGTATACACAAACAAATGCAATCAACATATTGTTGTTAATGACAAAAAAACATTTAAAAAAAACAATCACTCATTCACAGGTTTTTTTACTTTTCTATTCAATTCTTTGAAACTTTTTTTAGACCTAATAGAATACAATGGAAAACAAGAAAGAATAATAAATACTTATGCTACGTTAAACAAACAATTAATTGATCATATAAATGCAGTAACGAAATTTAATCCATGACAGTCAAAGATGAATACGTGTTTAGGAACCAACAGTCCACCTCTAAACTAATTCAAAACACATTTATTCCAAAACACCAAAAATTGGGGATATGCATCAGGTTTGAGCATGTCGAGTCAGATTTCTATGAGCATAAATCATGAAAGAGTGGTATAATGCATGCTGTATGTAATTCCATATGTATGTTTTTTATGCACTATATATATGTACACATATATATATACAATACATATATATGTACATACCCACACCCAATATATGCAATAATTCCCAATCCTGCATTGTGGACCAAATATAATTTAAAAGGTGGACGGCGTCTCAAGATACAGGGAAAAGGGGCTATCACATAAGGTAGTGGATCCCAAAATGTCCAATTCCTTAAAGTGGGATATACTCTCTGTAATAATTTATAGCAGAATGACCATCACCATATAAAATGTACTAGCGTGCAGCTACCCAAAAAGGACCCCTATTGTTTCTTCTCGCTAGTGCCCCACATTGCTCTCAAGGCAGGGCTAGAGATCAGAAAAAACGTTAAAGACTTACCAAACGCACCCCGCGCGGTGTAATGAATGGAGCCGGCAAAACCTGTACTAATCTCGCGGCTTTTTATTAGTTCGCGCATGCGCATAACTCTGTCCTTTTAAAAAACATCGGCGCCGAGACATAGGGCTTCACTGCGCACGCGCGGCTTACATCGCCCGATAACGGAGCCAGACGCTGTCCTTTAGCTATAAACCCTCAAAGGAACTGGGCATTCACAAGTACCAATCCAGTATTCAATTGCAAGGATCATATATGGTATTCAACTGTTGTAATAGTATGTAACAGAGATATATGGATATGTGTGTTTTATGTTAAGAGAGCCGAAGTCATCAAATAGCATAATTAGATAGATATATCACTGTATCTCCCCCCTGCTTAACGTGTCGCAGCTGCGATATCAAGTTTTTGTTTCGGTACATTATACCTCGACGGGGGAGGCTGATAGAATCCTTAAATTAAAACAACGAGAATCATTCTGGATCCATCACCTGGAGACATTAACCCCAAAGGGACTTAACAGAGAATTTGACTTCTGTATTAATCTCTAATTCAATATATCCTCCTTATCTCTGACATGAATATAAATTGGGGTGTTGAAATGGTTATGACCAGGATTTATGGCTATATTGAATAATGTTTCTGTTATTCATTTATAAAAAATTCCTTTGTAAAATTTTCTAAAAAATTTTTTTTATAATTTTTTCTCAAATTTATGTAATCTGTTGTAATGCCCAAAAAAATTTTCTTTTGTGATCTGGGTCATTTTTACAATTGGAATGGATTCCTGTGTTATGTGATAGCCCGGGTTACCATCTCTTGACGGATTGTTTTGCTGTGTTATAGACAGCGATTGGATGACGCTTAGAGCTGTGAGTGTACATCATGATAGGTTATATCGAATTGGAGGATCCCCCAAATCCCTCTTCTTTGCCTCTATTGACTAATAATATTTAGGGATTTCCCTCTTTTTTTATACCTAGGTCATTTGTGGTAAAGCGGGGTGAGATACAGTGATATATCTATATAATTACGCTATCTAGATGAGCGTTGGCTCTCTTAACACATACACACATATCCATATATCCCTATTACATACTATTACAACAGTTGAATACCATATATGATCCTTGCAATTGAATACTGGATTGGTACTTGTGAATGCCCAGTTCCTTTGAGGGTTTATAGTAAAGGACAGCGTCTGGCTCCGTTATCGGGCGTTTTGTAAGCCGCGGTGGGGCCAGTGGAGCCCTATGTCTCGGCGCTCTGTGTCTTTTAAGGACAGAGTTATGCGCATGCGCAAATTATATAAAAAGCGCGAGATTTAGTACAGTTTGTGCCGGCCCCCATTCATTACACCGCGCGCTTTGCGTTTGGTAAGTCTTTAACGTTTATTCTGATCTCTAGCCCTGCCTTGAGAGCAATGTCGGGCACTAGCTGAGAAGAAACAATAGCGGTCCTGGTTGGTAGCTGCACGCTAGTACATTTTATATGGGTGATGTTAATTCTGCTATAAATTAAATTACAGAGATGTATATCCACTTTAGGAATTGGACTTTTTGGGGGACCCACTCCTTATGTGATAGCCCTTTTCCCCTGTATCTTGAGACGCCGTCCACCTTTATTCATATTTGGTCCACAATGCAGGATTGGGAAATTATGAAATATTGGGTGTTGTGTGGTATGTGTACATATATAGTATGTATATATATATGTGTACATATATATATGTGCAATAAAAAACATACATATGGAATTTACATACAGCATGCATTATACCACTCTTTCATGATTTATGCTCATAGTATCTGACTCGACATGCTCAACCTGTGCTATATACCAATTTTTGGTGATTGGAATAATGTGTGTGAATTTGTTTAGAGGTGGAACTGTTGGTTCCTGATCACGAAATCATCTTTGACTGTATGGATTAAATTTCGTTACTGCATTTATATGATCAATTAAATTGTTTGTTTAACGTATGCATAAGTATTTATTTTCTTTCTTGTTTGCCATTGTATTCTATTAGGTCTAAAAAAAGTTTCAAAGAATTGAATGAGAAATGTAAAAAAACCTGTGAAGTGAGTAATTGTTTTATAAATGTTTTTATGTAAATTAACAACAATATGTTGATTGCATTTGTTGTGTATACTAACAACCTGTGTATATAATATCTTGTTGTTATTGTTTTTATTGTTTTAGAGATTCAATTGAAAAAGGTCCCGATTAGGGACCAAAAACGTCGAAAAAAACGAATCTAATTATAATTAAAAATGAAAGTATACTGACCATATGTTTTATGAAGCCGGATGGGTTTTTAATATATTACTCCAATAAAGTTTTTTCTATGAATTGAAAACTACAAATGTCGGTGTGCAAACCTTTTCCCTATAGGACTGACAAAAAATTTTTGGGTGTGCACCCGTCTTTAACCGAAGAGTGCCAAAGACATACTTTCTATACTTGTATTTTGTTTCTAGACTCAGAGTTAGATTTACTTAATCTAGATTTACTAAAATTTAGACTAAGGCAGACTTAGACCAGGCAATCCAAGAATGCGCCAAATTTATCACAGCGACTCATGTTGTTTTATGAATTTGGCCAATTTTTAGCATTTTCTAGTTTTTTATACTGCCTAATGGTTGGCTTAGTTTGCACCATAATTCTATGCTGGAATTTTGCTGCAGTGTGTTGCATTTTAAGCCAATCCCTTCTTGTGAAGCCGCACCCTTTTATAGCTAAACCATGGTTGTTGGGTGGGAAGCAAAATAAGTCTCAACACATGATAGATCTGTCTAAAAGGGGTTTGCCAAACCGTGCCAAATTTTCAGGACTTCTAATGACTAGGGTTCCCATATTATGGTTATCCTCCCTCTACTTGCCATTGAGGTGCAAGGATGAGATGAGCAAGTGATCATCAAGAGTGATTTAAGATGATAGAGTTAAAAAATATACACATCCATTTAAGGACTAAAAATGAGAAGGCTTTGTGGGTTCTTTTTTTTCAACTGTCTAATTAGGTGGTTAAAAGGATATTTGTAGTATAAACTCAGATCAAAACGTCTGGGCCAGCCCCATGGACACATTGTGGGTTGCTACTATGATATCTGACGATGGCTAGAATAAATTGGCATAATCTGACACTTGCTGGGACAGCCATTATAGTAAATGTCATCCAGGGCTGTGGAGTCGGCAAGCCGAAGCCCCGACTCCGACTCCTCAATTTCCCAAACCTCCGACTCCGACTCCCGATTCCGACTCCTGACTCCCTCATACACGGCGCATTTTTAGTAATAACTTTACCCGTAGTAAAAAGGTAACATCAGGTGTTTATCACCTTATGACACAAAAAATCAAGTATTTAGGTAGAACAGACACTGCAAGCAATGTTTGATCTTTTGGACAAATTGTTTGGGCAGAGTTGAAGAAAAAGCTGTATTTGTATCCAAGTCCAGTCAGCACCAACATTGGGAATGTGTAGAAGAGACCTGGGATCAGATTTTGGTCAAGACCTGCTTGAATCTGATCCAGAGCCCAGAAGGATTCAGGCAGTATTGAAATCCAAAGGTGGATTTACCAAATACTAACAAAATAAAAATTAACCTTTGATTTTTAGGAGCAAAACTATAACTAAGCAGATGCTAAATACTTGCAAGTCAAATTTTTGTATAAGATAGGTAAGATGAATGTATATTTAAAATTACAGTAGCCTCGTGTACAAAGCTGTAGTGGATGGTGAGATATGGAGCCTGAAAGTCACAAGTTCAAACCATTGTTACCATTTTGCTTTTCAGTGTAAAATATATTTATTGGACATGACTTTAGGACACAAAAAAATTATAAATATGCAAAACACTGCAGGAATATTTGTGAAGTCTGTTCTGTTCTGAGAAATAGTATTTCCTCCATCAGATCCTGCATTTCATGACCTCACATCTGATCTCTATTATTTCCAGGCTAGAGAACGGCCTCTCTACACTAACTTGGGTTTTGGGGGCAAAACGATAACAACAGGGGTAACATCTCTAACAATGTTGGGGTAATTTAAAAGGGAAATTTCCTCAGCACAGACAGTTTTGATGAATGGTTTTAAACTTTACTTCTTTGAAAAACAGGTGAAAAATGTTGCCCGAAACCTGTTTGCCCTGGGAGCAGAATCTTTTTCCCCTGTGGCAGCGCTTTGCCTGCTCCATGTCATCAATTAAACTCCTCATGTGATAAGGCTGAAGATATGGGAGCAGTAGCACTGGCTGGACCCAATTCCTTTTGCTCTTTGCACTGCATCGAACTAACTGGACCAACTTATAATATATTTTGGGAGTCGGAGTCGGTCCTTTTATGACGACTCCGACTCCTGCAAAATAGCCACCGACTCCGACTCCACGACTCCGACTCCACAGCCCTGATGTCATCAATGTGTTTGGTGAACAAACCCTTTCAAGGCCTCATGCACCTGGCCATATTTATTTTATTCATTTATATAGTCCTACTATATTCCACATAGAGAGAGTGCCCTAGGCCCTCATTGGGGCCCACAATCTAAATTCCAGATTAACTTATCAAGCACACTTCCCAACCTTCACTGAGAAACTCAGGAGATTTTAGCTTCACCCTGGTAACACTCCTGATCACCCCCCAAACACTTTACCTAAGCCCGGCCCCTTTGCCCCCCAGCTTGTAGGAGTCTCAGACGAAAAACTGGAGGTTTGGCAAGTATGCCTATCACTGTTTTTTTTGGAATGTGGAGAGTGGGATGGAGTACCAGTAGAAAAGCCATGCAAACACCGGAAAGGACCCTGGCATTGAAACGCACCATGCTAGCCACTGAGCTGCCATGCTGCACATTTCTGCTGTTCATAGTATTGTAGAATGACACCCATAAAAAAGTATTATGCCATACCCCCATGGATCCATAGAGACACTCTAAGCCATAGAGACTGTGAAGTATGAAGGCACAGAGACCTGGTATAGCACAGAGCCATAGAGATCCTATGTAGTAAGGAGCCATAGAGACCCTGGGCAGCATGGAACCATAGGAACCCTTTGTAGTATGGAGTCATAGAGACCTTGTATAGCACAGGGCTGTAGAGATCCTATGAAGTAAGGAGCCATATAGACCCTGGGTAGTATGGAGCAATAGGAACCCTTTGTAGTATGGAGTCATAGAGATCCTACCTAGTAAGGAGCCATAGAGACCCTGTGTAGTATGGAGCCATAGGAACCCTTTGTAGTATGCAGTCATAGAGACCTTGTATAGCACAGAGCTGTAGAGATCCTATGAAGTAAGGAGCCATAGAGACCCTGGGTAGTATGGAGCAATAGGAACCCTTTGTAGTGTGGAGTCATAGAAATCCGACCTAGTAAGGAGCCATAGAGACCCTGGGTAGTATGGAGCCATATGAAGCCTTTGTAGTATGGAGTCAGAGACCTTGTGTCGTACAGAGCTGTAGAGATCCTACGTAGTAAGGAGCCATAGAGACCCTGGGTAGCATTGAACCATAGAGACCCTGTATAGTATGGAGTCATAGAAACCCTTTGTAGCACGGAGTCCTAGAGACCTTGTGTAGTACAGAGCTATGAAGACCCTGTGAAGTTGGGAGCCACAGAAACCTTATGTAGTACAGAGCCATAGAGACCCTGTGTAGATCCTTTATAACATGCACATTTATCAAGAAGCTATATCAGTCATTGCCAACTGACTGCAACAGAAATGTACTGCTCTAGTTTTTGCATCACACTATGCTACAGCATCTCCAATGCACAATTATTTGTGAGCAATCCTAAACACATCTGACATTACCTCATGTGTCTTAAGTCTATCTAAAATCTTTGGATGGCTTTAGGGCTAGTTCACACCTATGCATTATTACTGTGAGTTTCGCCTGTTGCTTTAAAGGTTGAAGGGGCGACGACACTGATTTTACCTAAGGTACAGTGTTAAGCAGGGCCGTCTTTACAGCACTATGGGCCCCTGGGCAGAGCTGTGCACTGGCACCCCCCCCCCCCAAAAAAAAATAAATAAACACAACTACTCACAGAAACAAATATATAGATTACTGCTAACAAACTTTTGACCTACAGCACCGCCATCTAGCAGCTCAGGTCACCATTACATGACAGAGACTACAGCACTGGTCGAATATAGAAGCAAAAGTAACCCCTGACACCAGGGACTCACCGGAGATGTCCTGTCTGATCTGTCGTTCCTTGAATCGTTTTTTCCTCTTCTTCTGTCCAGACCTTCATGACACCTTCTTCCGGCCGCAACTTGTCCCTGCAGAATGTAACCCACAAACTTCTTAGAATCCTTTTCCCACATGTGTTATGGACACCCCAATAAATAGGTAGTAATGTTACCCACCATTGAGTAGGTAGGTATGTAGACCCTAGTAGATAGGTATACAGCTCTTTCTAGGTACATATGCTGCCCCTGTAGGTAGGTTTACAGCCCCTGTAAGATGTATGGCCCCTGTTATATATCCCCCTGTAGATCTTATGGTCCCAGAAGAATATTGCCCCCTGTTTATACCCCCTATAGTATATGCCCTTTACATAGCCCCTTAAATACGTCCCTTTATACAGCCCTTTTGTATGCCCCCTTTATATAGCCCCCTGTAGAATATACCTCCTTATATAAATGTCCCCTGTAGCCAGTGTCCCCCCTGTAGCCAGTGTCCCCCTGTAGCCAGTGTCCCCCTGTAGCCCCCTGTAGCCATGTCCCCCCTGTAGCCCCCTGTAGCCAGTGTCCACCCTGTAGCCCCCTGTAGCCAGTTGCCCCTGTAGCCCCCTGTAGCCGCCAGTGGCCCCCCTGTAGCCCCCTGTAGCCGCCAGTGGCCCCCCTGTAGCCCCCTGTAGCCAGTGGCCCCCCCTGTAGCCCCCTGTAGCCAGTTGCCCCTGTAGCCCCCTGTAGCCAGTGGCCCCTGTAGCCAGTGTCCCCTGTAGCCCCCTGTAGCCAGTGGCCCCTGTAGCCAGTGTCCCCTGTAGCCCCCAGTAGCCAGTGGCCCCTGTAGCCAGTGGCCCCCGTAGCCAGAGTCCCCTGAAGCCAGTGTCCCCTGTAGCCCCCTGTAGCCAGTGTCCCCTGTAGCCAGTGGCCCCCCTGTAGCCAGTGGCCCCTGAAGCTCCCTGTAGCCAGTGGCCCCTGGAGCCCCTGTAGCCAGTGGCCCCTGGAGCCCCTGTAGCCAGTGGCCCCTGGAGCCCCTGTAGCCAGTGGCCCCTGGAGCCCCCTGTAGCCAGTGTCCCCTGTAGCCCCCTGTGGCCCGTGGCCCCTGTAGCCAGTGGCCCCTGGAGCCCCCTGTAGCCAGTGGCCCCTGGAGTCCCCTGTAGCCAGTGTCCCCTGGAGTCCCCTGTAGCCAGTGTCCCCTGGAGCCCCTGTAGCCAGTGTCCCCTGGAGTCCCTGTAGCCAGTGGCCCCTGGAGTCCCCTGTAGCCAGTGGCCCTGGAGTCCCCTGTAGCCAGTGTCCCCCCTGTAGCCAGTGTCCCCTGGAGTCCCCTGTAGCCAGTGTCCCCTGGAGTCCCCTGTAGCCAGTGTCCCCTGGAGTCCCCTGTAGCCAGTGTCCCCTGGAGTCCCCTGTAGCCAGTGGCCCCTGGAGTCCCCTGTAGCCAGTAGCCCCTGGACCCCCCCTGTAGCCAGTGGCCCCTGGAGCCCCCTGTAGCCAGTGGCCCCTGTAGCCAGTGGCCCCTGGAGCCCCTGTAGCAGTGGCCCCTGTAGCAGTGGCCCCTGTAGCCCCCTGTAGCCAGTGCCCCCTGTAGCCAGTGTCCCCTGTAGCCAGTGCCCCTGTAGCCAGTGCCCCTGTAGCCAGTGTCCCCTGTAGCCCCCTGTAGCCAGTGTCCCCCTGTAGCCAGTGCCCCCTGTAGCCAGTGCCACCTGTAGCCAGTGTCCCCTGTAGCCAGTGTCCCCTGTAGCCCCTGTAGCCAGTGTCCCTGTAGCCCCGTCCCCTGTAGCCCCCTGTAGCCATGTCCACTGTAGCCCCCTGTAGCCAGTGTCCCCTGTAGCCAGTGTCCCCCTGTAACCAGTGTCCCCTGTAGCCCGTGCCCCCTGTAGATGAAAAAAAATGATTTAAAAACTGTTACTTACCACTCCGCGCTCCCTGCTGTGGTCCGCGCTCCGGGAGCTTGTTTCCGGCGTGAGCGGCGTGACATCATCACGCCCGCCTACGCCGGGACGTTGCTCCCGGTATTTCCTCGGCCGGAAGCCTGCGGCGCAGGAGGTGATGTCATCATCTCCTGCGCTGCTTAAAGACGCGGCGGTTCCGGCGGCCTCCTGCAGAGTGTCGCGCTGCCCGGACCCGCCGCAGGGGCTGTCGCCCCACTGGGCACGGTAGGCGGCTGCCCGGGAGGGGCCCCCCCAGGCTGGGGGGCCCCCGGGCAAGCGCCTACCTGGCCCAATGGGAAAGACGGCCCTGGTGTTAAGTCGTGTGTACACCCCCTTATAGGGTCTTACTGATGGAATTTGGAGCAGAGCTGACAATACACTTATCTGTTAATTAAATTTTTGGGGGCTGGGAAACATCAGCCCCGAACGCCCTATTAACATACATTTTTGTATCAGCTGAACAAGCATGTTAATTCCTATAGAGGAGGGAACATAGTTGATGCTGCTAATGGGCTTTAATGTTAACCAACTCATTTGGACTGAACATTAAGAGTACAAACTGCTAATGGTCTCTATTAGAAAATGAGGTTAACATCTTCCGTCTAATCTTCCCTATCTCCACCCTGCGATGTCCTACCTGAACGCATTTTCGTTGTAGCTCCCTGTTTATGGCCTGCAGTTGTGAAGTCCATTATTGGCCGGTATGTGGTTGAACATTTGTGGTTACATGTGGTTTCACATTCTAACATCATAGCTAATGGCCGTTGGCTATGCACAATGTAGGAAACAGACCTGCTCGTGGCTGGAAGCAATGTGAAATGACAGAGCTGAACAGGATTACAAAAAATTAGATTGTTTTTTTCCAGAAGCAGCATCACTCTTGAGCATGGACTGTGTCTTGCACAGCTCAGCTCTCCTTGAATGACCGGAGCAGAGCTTCAAAACTACACGTGGCGCTGTTTTGAGAAGGAAACCGCCATGTACAGTACTTGATAGCTGGCAACTTTAATGGGGATGTCTCAACATGGTTTTCACAGAGCCACATGCAGCTTTAGGCCTCGTTCACACGGCTTATTTGGGCACGGATTGGCGCCGTACTCCGCGCCGGATTTGCGCTTCAGTACGGCGCCAATCCGCGGCAGCAATTACGGTAATCCACTGCTCTCATAGAGAACAGTGGATTCCGTCGCTCCTCCCCGCTCGGCGAATCCGCCGGGGGGGGAGAGTGACATGCACATTACTTACGGCGCGGACGCGCCGTAAACAATGCATTGTCTATGGGGCCGGGAGCGGCGCCCCCGCCGCGCTCCAGCCCCACCCCCGTCCCGCCCCTTATTCACGGCGGATTTGTGAGCTCAATACGGCTCACAAATCTGTCGGGAATAAGCCGTGTGAACACGGCCTTACTCTCACACTTTCTGTTTAGGCTGTAGGTGGGACTTTAGCAGTAATTGGCACATCATCTCTGCTGTTCCTAGCTATTACTGTAGCTATTACTGAGTTGATACAGCTTGTCACACGCCCGTGCTACTGCTCTGAAGCCCCAACTACTCTATTGTTCCTTAGCTGCCCATAGGCGGTTTCACTGCTCTATGTGGCCGCATGCTCGGGATTGCCCCTAGGGTGCGTACGTTAGTCCTTTCTGATTTGAAGATCCAGCAAGCGCCATCTTACCTTCCAGGAACCAATGGTGTTCTTCCTGTGCTTTTATCATGACACCTCAGGCTTTGCGCTATTCTGGTCTGTTGGTGTATTTTTTGGTTTGACACTTGGCTTCATTTCCCAAACTACTCCCTCCCTGGCAGTGCCCTGATTCTGTGCCTGACTCTGCTAGAACCCCGCCGGCCCTGAAACTCTGCCTATACCTTGACTACACCTCTGCCTGCCCCTTGGTACCTCATTGTCACCGTGAGTAACCATGTCATTGGTACCAACCTGGAGGTTTCCCACAGTCAAGTCCATCCTGCCAGGCTCTGATGAAGACTAGGAGCTCCTTAGGCGATGTTCACACGGCTTAATTGCGGTGCGTAATTATGCCCTGCAATTACGCCGTGTGGACGGGGGTGGAGCGGGAGCGGGGGGCGGCACCTCACTGGCCCATAGACTATAATTACTAGCGGCGCTTATACGCCGCTAGTAATTGACATGTCACTTCTCTCCCTGCTCAGCGGATTCTCCGAGCGGGGAGAGGAGACGTAATCCATAGTTCTCTATGAGAACTGTGGATTACCGTAATGACTGGACCGTATTTCAGCCTGTAATTCGCGCAGTACGCCGCGAATTACGGGCTGAAATACGTGTCCAAATAAGCCGTGTGAACATAGCCTTAGACTCTGCTCTCTGGCTTATTGTCAACTCTCAGAAATCCGTCACACCAAAAAGTGTAGAAACCAGCACCAGTGACAGTACACATCAATCTACATATCCAAGTAAAAACCTCAGGTATATCGGTTATACAGAATACGCTTACGCGTTTCGGGCAACATATATGGTCAACTCTCATGGTCGACCCTGCAGATCCACCTACCCACCCTGTGACAGCCGTATAGCACAGAGCATAATATGTAGCTTACACTGCTGTCAGTCTTATGTAGTCTGACATTTGATTAGTGCTGTGTATACAACATGTATTTGTACCTGTACGACTCATTTTCTAGTGCTGTATCTGGAACCAGTACTTGTATCGAGAGCTAGTTGTGTTACACTGTAAGGCGAGTGTATGAAGGTGAAGTACTGCTGTGAGGCTGCGTGTTTGTCACAGGTATGTGAAGGTCGCTCAGGGGGTGGGGTTGTTCCACAGGTAATATTTCGGCAAGTTGCAGGTGGTGCTGATTCCTTACTGTCTGCAGCACCGCCCTCCAGAACCTGTTTGAGGATCACTCTCTAGTTCCTGTATACTCCCACTGCTTGGCTGTGTATTAGTAGTGCTCACCCCTTCCTTGCCAAGGCTCTAGTTCCCCCACATTATGACCTGACCCCTCTCTGTAATGGTATGGCAGTTCTTGTGCAGACTGGTGCTATATATTACCTGAGAAATAATACCCGGTAGCTAACGCTTTCTTGTTGTTTTTCTGCAGCCCTTGAGAAGAGCCCTGTGGAGTGCGGGAGCTGTAAGTACCAACTCTATGTGCTCTGACTTCTCTGAAGCTCTTCTTCAGTCTTGCATAGAATTGATTTCAATGTAACTGGTGACATAACTTCTACTAAAATACCCCTCCCTAGTGCTTCATATGATCTCTTAATCCCGGTCTTCTTTTCCACTTGATGTCATTTGTGTTTTACTTTTTTAACTTTTACATTTTTTTTTTTATGTAAGCTGGCCGTATTACATATAATGACTGATACTCATTATACACAGTCAAGTCACATTATTATGACCACCAGCTAATATCCAGATTAACCGCCGTGTGCAGCAGGCTAGGAGTGACTCAGTAAGGTCCTGGTAGGTTGTCACAGGTATCTGGAGCCATGCTGACTGCATCCCACAGTTGCAGGAGGATGCGCAGGGGAGAATCCAAAGTGAACATGATGATGGAGGTGGTCCTACATATGCTCAATTGGGTTCAAGTCTGGAATAAGGGAGACACGGTAATACTTGGATATCTTGGTCATGGTCTTCCAACCAATGTCGGACATTTCTATCTGTGTGGCATGTTGTATTGTCCTGCTGGCAGATTCCATCCGCATCTAGGAAGAAAATCCGCATGTATAGGTGTATGTAATCTGCAGGGATGGACTCGTACTCAAATCAGTTGAGAGTGCCTTCTACATGGATGAGTGGTCCAGAGAATACTGCAAAAACATTCCCTAGGCCATAACAGTGCAACCAGCAGCTTGTGTTCTTCCAGCAATGGTTGCGGGGTGTTTGTTCTCTGATATTTCCCGACGGACACGCCATCATTCATCCTCTTAAGGAAGAAGAAAATGTGACTCATCGCAGAAGACAACCCTTTACCCTTTTCCAATTAGTGGAGCTCCAATAGCGATACTACTGTGAAAACTGAAGCTTTTTCTGTCATTGTAACTTCGTTAGCAGTGATGCAGGGACCATCCTTCTGCCCCGGATCCCCATACGCAGTAGGGTTCACTACACTGTTGTATTAGATGCACGTCTGGTAGCGCACTGGTTCATTTTGGCAGTGAGCTGCTCCATTGTAGCATGCCAATCTGTCGTCACACACTTTGGTAGCACATTATTCACATTTGTCTACTCATGATACGCTTTCACCACCGCAGCACACGAGCAGTTCACATACTGGGCAGTTTCAGAAATACTGTCACCCTTGGCCTGAAAGACCTCATCCTTTTTGGAACTCTTTAAAATCATTCCTTATACCCATGACAGTAATGAGATATTTATGTGCAGACAGCCTATCGCACACCTTATATACCCACCAAGCCAGCTCACGTCATGTTATTTCCTTCATGAGCTATGTCAAAGCGTCAAAAGCAGAAAGTGGACATAATAATGTGACTCAAATGTGTATCTATGGTACTAAAAGAACAATTCCAAACAATGTTAACCTATCAGTCCGAACTAGCTAATTCTAATGGCAGTTACTCAACATGTTGATCATGCATGTCGATAATTGACACCCATACCCTAAAAACTTTATGATCGCAAAACTATTGCATAGTTTATTAAATGTTGGGGGCCAGGATAAGCACGATATGGTTCAGAGTATTTAAAGGTGTTGCTCAGTCTTTTATAAGATTAATCACTGTACAATGAAGAGCCATGTAACTTTGCATTATACTTTGGATTTCAAGACTTCAGCTTGCTGTCACTGAATGGAAACATTATTGTTTACGTCCAGAGGCCTGATTATGTCTAAGGGCTTGTTCACACGGCGTTTTAACTCTGTGTTACATCGGAGTTTTAGATCTGTCTCTGGGACCGACAGGACGGACCCAGAGATGCATCTAACAATTAGCAGTGAGATTATCACTGCGGGCTATGAGGAACACGCAGCGGCGTTCACATGAGAGATCGCCGCTGTGTGTTTCCCTCCTGTCTGTCGGCTCCGTCTTTGAAAGAATTGCATGTCATTTCTAAATCTAGTCTAAGACTAAAACCTAACTATACTAGTGCTACTGCAGGCAGTCTAGGATATACTGATCATTATCAAATTTAGGGGTATCAGCACAGCAAAGCCTATCTATTTTAATATATTTAATAGGTAGAAAAAGAATCTCAAAAGTTAAGTTTTAGTCTTAGACAAGTTAGGGTGGTGATTGGTAAAATTATGGTAATTAGTTGCCTTAGGGCACATTGTAGTTTTGGTGGTCGGCACTTCATACATATGTCAGACAGGGGCTATAACAGATTTTTTGGTGGACATCACGTCCTGTTCATAGGATCAAAGACTCTTCTCTGTCCCACCATTGTGACATCGCTCACTGCTCTCTGTCTAATCAGGAAGGGAGATATGAATGGTAAACTAGAGACATTTGTGTGCACTCAGAGCAAATAAAATCTCTCTTATCTCCTGACTGGAGCAATATCAAAAGAGCAATGTATTTAGTAAAAGTCTTGATTTACTGTTATGAAAGCTCAAGGCATTATGGGAAAGGGGCTGAGAAGCCCACAGCGCCCTCTATTGGTTGTAACAAATCCTCAATTTGCTTTTGACTCACCAAGTCTTGAGAAAGCAAAAAGGATTTTTTTAGCCAAGCCAGAATCTATCATCTACAGTATCTTCTCTACTCTGCACTGAAGAGGGACAAAAATCCCGAAACAGCGTTGTCTGTAGATGAGAGATACTGGCTTGGCTAAAAAATCCTTTTTGCTTTCTCAAGACTCGGTGGGTCAAAAGCAAATTGAGGATTTGTTACAACCAACAGAGGGCGCTGTGGGCTTCTCAGCCCCTTTTCCATAATGCCTTGTGATATGCAGATGCTAAGTAGAGGGCGAAAAGGCAAAACAAAAACTCTACAAGCCGTTCGTTCGGTGCTCTCCTTAAGGAGAGATCTTCCCTTCCTGTTATGAAAGCTCATCATTGTTGAAAGAAAACCCCTAAAGGAATTGTCTTACAAAATATTAATTGGACAGTTGTCCCTTAAAAACTCTGGAGAATTTCTACCTTTAAAACCCACCATTTTTGCATGTAATTTTTCATACTACCATTAACCCTATAGTCAAAGGCTTCTGCTACTGGTTCGTACAATGTATCCTATTCTTCATGTGACATCATAAAATGTAAATAAGTATTTATTCCCTGACACACAGTTATAAAAGTAAGGGAGTATGTAAATCAGTGTACAAAGACCCATGTGTGACACTAATACAGTGCCTTCCATGCAGACATTCTAGAACAGAATTAGGCTGAACAGGATCGATTTGCTGAAGACTTTTTACTGAAAATTTTGCCTTCTCCTATTTAAGTTCAAGGGGTTTTGCCACGATCTCATTTCATACCTCCTGCATCCGGCATTTCAGCTCTGTGTGCTCAGAAGGGGGCGTGTGTGTTGTGTTCGAATTGCATATCATGAGACCCAGCAGGATGACATCACCAGGCCTTTCCTCTCTCTAGTCAAAGAAAGGTCTGTTTATGTAAAGTATTGTGAGTAGCTGAGAGATAAAGTTTTTGCCTCCAGGGACAAGGGTCTTAGGTTCAATTCCGTGCTGAAGCAAAACCTGTGTTTTTTTTTTTTTTTCTCTTTATCAATGCACATACCTCATTGAGGTTTCTTTTTTTAATTATTTGCACTGTTTGACTAATTACTAAGGAGTACAGAGGACAGGAGTAGAGTGACAGCACCTGGGGTTTGAACACTCAGTAGCTGCCTGAGAGGAGAGGTGATGTCTGAGCATGTCTAACCAGGAGTCAGTAGCTCTCAGTCCTGGTCGTATCCCCTGGAGACGAGCTGTAAACAATGGATCACTAAAGGAGCAGCTAAATCAAAAACGGTGCAGAATTTTTAATAATAATGAAAGGTGAAAATGTTTGTTATTTCATTTGCAAGCTCCCCACGTCAATTTTACTTCATAGCAAAAGCCCTTTAATGTAGAAAAAAGTCAAAAAGCCATAATTCGGGCTTGTCCCCACGACAAGCGTTTTCAGTCAGTTTTCGGATTTGAAAACCGTCTGTAAACCGTCTGTCAACCTTTTACATTGATTTAAATAGAAAATCCGTGCAGCGGTCCACACTGCACGTATTCTCTGTACATTCCTAAAAACTTACATGTTCATTCTTCCACCCGGTTTTCGGGCAGAAGGGGGACAGCTTGAATCCTTTAACCACGGACCAGATCCGTATGTGCCAAAAAAAGACAAAATACTGGTAGGATTTTCCGACCAGTATTTTGTCTTTGCTGTGTGAACGCACGCTTAAAGTCACACCAAAATCTGCACTAAATCTGCTATGTGCATCCACCTCTTAAACAATCTCATTATATTATATTTCACATGATTTGGAGGTATAAAGGCTAATGAGTTAGAAAATTGCTTTATGAGTGATTGCCTAATATATCATAAGACTGGAGTCCGGCAGCAACATGCGGACAAAACCATGGTAGCCAATGGCTACACAAGATTGCCAGTGATACCACTGTTGCCTTAATATCTGTGCATGAGCCAAGGACATGATTGGATCCTGCCCTGTGAGAACCCTTATAGGGCACTGCTGTAGTACATATGTTTCTTTAAATGATGGATTACATAATTCAACAGAAAGAAAAATCCAGCATACACCATTGGATGGGTATTACTAAGGTCTGCTCCTCTTGGGGGTATGGAGCCACAAGGATTTGTATGCCATACAGTTTAAATAGGTTGTTTCATGTAGCTGTTTTCACCCTTTACAGCCTATTCAGGTTCACACTTCCTGTTCAGGTTGTAGGCAGATATACAGCAGTGGCTGACATTTCAGCTCTGCTACCACCTAGGGATATTAATGATGGAGTGCTGAAAAACAATGTGAAAAACAATGACACTGTCCAAGCAGGATGTCTGGCTATTAATCTGAGCTGTGCAACAACACTGGTTGACACGGACAGCAACAATACTTATAGCAAATAAGCCAACCAGCAGTTGCATGCAAGTGAATATAAAAAAAATAAGGACTTATCTATGGATAATGGACAGCAATGCGGATGATGACAAGGGCACGGGTGGAGATAGAAGGATAAATGACTTGAATCCAAAAGTAAGACACTTAAAAAAAATTACCCTAACAACTACCTGTCCTAAACTTGTCCCTAAAGCTGACCCTAACTCCATACACCACTAGCCCTATTCTCCCACTGACAATATCTCAACCAATGTCTCTATGGTAACCCTATCCAAAACAACTGAAAACCACCAAAGACAGATAACTACCAGTCACCAACCCACCAGGGCTGCTAAAGCTAAAGCAGAGGGAAGTGGTTGGTGACTAGAGAAGCCTGTGTAAACAAGGAGGAGATAAGATTTGCTCTAACTCTGATATGAAACAAAATCAGAACAGCAATGTATGTGGTAATACTCTTTACTTACCTTTGACTGTATGTTCAAAGTCAATAAATGAGAAATACATTTTATTTTAAGTAGTGGTACTGCATAGTATATTTAAATCATGTATCTATGCAATTGGCTTGAGAACTACATTCAAAAGATATTGCAGAATCCTCCTCTTATACGTGTTGTACATTATCCATAATATTCAGAAAATAAGACTTTAGTTTTAAGGAACAAATCCAAGATTATATGACATCTGCCGTTAACGTCATTGCTTGAGGCTTTGGTTAGATGAGAAATATAACCTAATGTGCTTTTCTGTAAGGAGAAGTAACATTTCTATAAGGCTCTGTTCACAACCATGCTGTGTGGCTCTATCAGGATTTCTGTCACCTTCGACAGCAAGAATAGCACAGCATGCATCACTATTCTTGCAGTTAGAATGACAGAAATCCTAGCGGAAAGCATTATAAATCAAGGGGGTGTTGGCTGCAGTATGGATCAGTCTTACAATGGCAGCATCTAACAGCATGTATTGTTAACAGAGCTTAATACTTAAAGGGGTTGTCTCACTGCAAGGATTGCTTTTTATATTAAAGATCTTGCAAAAACAAGTCACTTTGCAATATATGTCCATTCACAGTGTCCTACCTATTCCTAGATATCCCCTCTTGTATGGGCTGCATCAGCTCCTCAGGTCACTGTAGCTCCAGACCTATTGGATCTCTCCTGATAGGCTGCCAGCGCTGGTCGCTATAGCTACAAGAGGGGATATCTCAGAATAGGACACTGTTAATGGACATATATTGCAAAGTGACTTGTATTTTCAAGATCTTTAATATAAAAAGTAATCCTTGTAGTGAGACAACCCCTTTAACACTGCAGGTCAGTAGTAACCAGTAAAGCCAGTAAAGAGGCCCCTGAATTCCAAAATAAAACTGAAAAAACAGGACTGAGGTAAGATGAATCAATGTAGTGAGACAACCCCTTTCAAGGGGTTGTCTCACTACAAGGATTGATTTTAAGTTAAAGGGGTTTTGCCACGAAGTGACTTCCCTACCTGTTATCTGCTCAGGACAGAAGATAAACAAATCATGCTGTGTCATGAACTGCTGCAGGGGAGAGAGAGAGGGGGCCCAGCAGAGCGAGTAAGCAAGGGAGCGTCTGCAAGGCTTACTAAGATAATTACATTACAACTAGTGGATTCTCTATACAGCAGAAAGCCTCATACACTGCACTTTTCTCCCCAGCCCCTTGCAAGCTCCTTCATGTTCCCTGTCATCAGATAATAAGTGTAAACATGCAAGCGCGGCCAGATCAGCTCCTGGTCCTGTCTAATGTAAACTTTTAAGTAACTAAGGGCATATAAAGAAAGCTGTAGCTCTCACATGCCTCACTTTTTGTAATCACATATATTTAGAAAAGTGATTACATACCCATTTTGAAGGATCCCACGACAACATTACATCGTGGCAAAACCCCTTTAAAGATATTGCAAAAACAAGTCACTTTGCAATATGTGCCCATTAACAGTGTCCTACCTGTTCCTGGATATCCCTCCTCAGGTCGCTATAGCGACAGACCTGTTTGATCTCCTGATAGGCTGCCAGCACTGGTCGCTATAGCTACAGACCTGGTGTCCACAGCAGCTTGTCACTACCAGTAGAAGCCAGTAAACACTGAATTAAAAATTAAAACTGAGAAAATAGGACTGAGGTAAGATGAATTGATCTAGTGAGACAACCCCTTTAAGCATTTCCCTACCAATAATAAGTTGTTTTTTTTTACAATGCAATATATTTGTGTAGTTTTGTTATTTTTAGGAGGATCTTATGATTTTTCTATTGAGAGTTGTGTCATTGACAGAACAACAGTCACAACATTTTACCAAGCAAAACCAGTTAGGTGACAATGTAATGCAGGAAGTCACATTGCCGACTATAATATGCATCTGTCAGTGACTGCATTGTAAAAGGTCAGCTCAGGGCTACATAGTAGTGCACTGCATGCATCAGATCTTTATATTCTTCAGTAGAATATCCTAAGAGCTAAAGTCTGATGCTTCTCCTGACATGGAAAGTGCCTTGTATTTTGAGGGTTGTAAATTTTGTACCTCAAGGACTGTGCCGTCATTTGATCCATACATTTTAGATCTCTAAATTAAAGGTAATCATATGCACGAACATTGATGATTAAAGAGAACTCTTTGTCGTTGTGAATGATTTACTATTTAAGGGTACGTCCAAACATGTAATTATCTTTTTCATTGTTTATCATATGGTAAATGGGAAGTTTTTTTTAATTTTATATATTTATTTTAAATATTAACATTTAATTCTCTTATTGGACTTCAGCATGCAATAGCTAAACTTCAGTACTCATGTACCGCTCCATATCCCCTTAACGCCGCTGCGCCTTAAAGGGGATGTATCGCTTCTTCAGTTCGTGTGTTTCAAAGTATTTTCAATTTCTCAGCTCTACAAATCCAGAGGCGTTTCTTCACCTCCCAGCTGGGTGTTTCTTAACTGAAGGGTGATTACATCATCCCCCCATTCACTGTTTATGCTGGCTCCCGAGCCCTGTCCCCTCCCCCCCCATCTCTGTCTGAGTCCACATCTCACTGTTCCTCTCCCTGCAGTCTTATTTTGTAAGAGCTGTTTAAATACCACATACCTGCATTCAATCTAGACAGTTTGTTACAGGTGAATCCAGTCTTCTATGAAGGGCACAGATCTCCCTTCTATACAGGAGAGTTAGGCACCATGGCACAATTTTGCTGTTTTCTGATTGTAGAATCAGCGGCAGTGTGTTTCTGCTGGTTGTGCAGAGTGAAATTGCTGCAGCCCCTTACTCTGAGTGAGAGAAGCAGGGATCGAGCCACATTTCTGCTGCTTCTGATTGTAGGAGCCCTGCAGTGTTATTGTGTTTCTTCTGGCTGTGCAGAGTGAAATTCCTGCTGATCCCTTACTCCGAGTGAGAGAGACAGGAATGCACACTCCCGTGAATACGACCTGGGGCCTGACAGAATGTAAACTAGTGGAGCCGTCAGCCAATGACAGGACAGGAGGAGGAATCCAACCAGCACTGGGGAACTGTGTTTACAGAAACAGAAGATAAGGGACACTGTGAAAACAGGACAGGTTTGCTAATGACATACAATTGCAAAGTTGTTTGTTTTCACTGTCCCCTTATTCTGGAGACCATTTAATGAAATTATACAACCCCTTTAAGTGTACAGTGCAGGGTAGTAAGGGGTCATTCTCATTTCATTGGTTAGCTTTAAACATGAAGGTAAAAGTAAATAAAGACTATTACCAAATACATTGCTGTTCTGATTTTGCATCTTTTCAGACTTAGAAGAAGATCTTATCTCCTGTTTTAGTACACAAGTTTCACTGCCTAGCGGCCACCTCTCCTTGCTCTTAGAGGCTGCAGCAGTGGGACGTTGAACCTCCCAGTTCTGTTCTTTATCTTGAAGTACAGGAGCTCATTTACCAGGGGCGTCACTAGGTAGTTTTATCCGGGCTTGTGCACTGGAAAAAAACGCTGCTGCCCCAAACTTGCAACCTGCCCATAGGGCAGATTGTTAGTCCGTCTCAGGGTTCCAGACACTGCCGGTGGTCTTTTGAACTTTACTCATGTCCTCCGGGCACATATACACATGAAAGCTCCCTGCCCCACGGAGTACTCCGGCGGGTCGCAAGCAGGCTTATACAGAGCAGGCAGTGTGAGAATGATGACATCCCGCCGCCTGTGCGGAAAGACAGAGAGCAATGAGAACTTCATCAGGGGAACGGGGAGAGGTGAGAACAATTATTTGTTTATCTTTAATCGACCATATAGACCTACCTACAGAATGGGGGGGATCCTATAACCTGTTGGGAGATATATATTCCTACCTACAGACTGGGGAGCCCGATAACTTACTGGGGGACATATAGACCTGCCTTCAAATTATGGAGCCTTATAAACTATTGGGGAACTTCTTTACCAACTTACACACTGGCAGGCCCTATAACCTACTGAGGGATATATATTCCTACCTACAAACTGGGGGGGCCCTATAATCTACTGAGGTACATAAAGACCTACCTACAGACTGGGGGTCCCAATAATCTATTGGAGGACATATAGACCTACCTTCAAACTGAGGAGCCTTATAACCTATTGGGGGACTTATTTACCTACCTACACACTTGGAGGCCCCATGATCTACTGGTGGACATCTATACCTTCCTACCTACATACTTGGGGAACCTATAAACTACTGGCGGACATATATTCCTACCTATAAACTGGGGGGCCCTATAACTTAATGATGGACATATATTCCTACCTACAGACTGGGGAGCCCTAGATATCTACTAACTTACTGGGGGAACTTATATACCTGTTTACATACTGTTAGGCCCTATACAACTACCAATTTACTGGAGGAACAGTATACCCACCAACCTACCTGGCGGGATGGATCTACCTACCTCCATACTTGGGGAACAATATATGTAACAACCTTCTAGGGGACCTAAATACCTACCTACCGGGATACTATATATACCTACCTACTGAAGTGACCTGTTTACCTACCTACTGGGGGCACAAAATACCTTCCTATCTACTGAAAGTGGCCTGTGTACCTACTTACATACTATACCTACCTCTCTACTGTGGGGACTATATAAACTACTTACAAAGGGATATGTATAGCTGTCTATGTACTGAGGTGGCTATCTTCCAAGGGTACTTATATACCTACCTAACAAAGGGCTAGAAAGCTACGTACCTAAAGAGGAGACCTATATATCTACCTACATATTGGGGAGTCTATATACCTCCCGAACTAATGGGGGCCTACATAGGAACAGTGGGTGACTCCCCATCCCCAACAGCAAGCGTCTGGCTTTCCTATCATAGGAAAGTGGGTTGCTGTGGGGATGGGATTTTCCATTTGGGGGGCGCTTTGTGCCTTATTTTCCTAGGGCACTAGAATACCTTGTCCCAGCCCTGGGTGTCACCATGCTTTCCTGTATAAACTCCCATTCGGTAGGGAGGTATATATTCAACCCATCCCCCAAGTAGGTAGGTAGCATGTAGGTGCTGGAAAAGTGAGGATTATAAAATGTTTGTGTGGTAAATTCTTCAGAGACGATGGCGGTCTGAGCCGGATTGAGAAGAAAAAGAAAAGGACTCTCAGAGGAAACATCACTTGTGAGTTTCTTTATGTAACTGTAATCACTTGTGTGTGCAGAGCCTGTATACAATTGGTAGTCACATGTGGTGGTCATGGTTTGGCGGTATTATTTGGTTCATAAGTAGTAATATTATTGAGTCTTGATACTGTAGGATTTTATTTAGTAACAATCATACATATGGTATAATTGCTCTATATATAGGAGTATTATTCGGTAACTCTATAACTATTATTTAGAGGTATTGCACTATCATATGCAGGTGAGAGGTTTGGAAAAAGTAAATTTGTCAGTGCTGATTTTTATAACACAGTATATTGCTGTATCTGTGTGGAAAACACATAAAAATTAGTGTCAGGAACATACATTTTTTGTAAAAACACATCGCAGTTTATTGTGTGGCTTGAAAAATATTTTGTGAACCCAGACCTATTGAGCAAAACGCAACACAGAGGGCCAGCCCGGGTGTTTTAGGACCCTAGCAACACCCCTGTTTACATTATTTCCTGACAAGCTTTGACCCTTTAGAGCTCTGTAGGCTTGTGCACTACAGTTTACAAACCTCCTGCACTCATGTCACTGTAACAGTATCAGCTAGGAACAGCTAAGCTGATGTCAATCACTGCTTTAGGACCACCCACTGGTTAACCAGGAAGTGAGAGCCTGAAGCTGGCAGTGAAGTATAGTGAAAACACCTCTTTAAGGGGTTGAAGAAGATTTTCTACAGGTCGAGATTCAGTGATGGTGCCATGTATCAACAGGGATCACTGTGGATCCACGGCCTGTTTGTCATGGAGGACTTAGCATTTAGAAACTGTTTGAAAATCAACAAGCAAACATCCCCATAGACTTTAATAGAAAACCCATTCGGCAGCCCACACTGAACAGATTTTCTGCCGGACGTTTTTTCAGGTCGCCGGCGTTCCAGAAAACTTAGAGCATGTTCATTTTTCTGCTCGGTTTCTGCTCAAAAAGTTAACATTTAAGTCAATGGGAGTTGAGCAGAAAGTTAGTGAACAGTTTTTGTCCAGGTTTTTGTGCAGATTTTTAGACAATAATGTAGAGAATGATGCGCTATAGGTCCCACACAATCCATAGAAAATATATATATGTATACAAACACACATATATATGTGTGTGTATACATATATGTGTGTTTGTGTATATATATTTTTTTCCTATGGATTATGTGGGCCCTATAATGCATCATTGTCCACTTTTTTCTCTAAAAAACACACAAAATCTGCACTAAAATCTAGACCAAAAACGTTAAAAAAAAAACGCAAACCGCTGAAAAACTGGTCAGTTTTTGTCTCAAAAAACTCCAAAAACCAGTTGTGGCGGACGTTTCTGCTGCGGTCAAAACCGAGCAGATTTTGTCCTTTGCTGTGTGAACCCACCATTACAGTGACATGAGTGCTGGAAACTTACAAACTGTAGTGCACAAGGCTACTGAGCTCTAAGGGGCTGTTTACACGTCAGTGGACAAATTAGGCCGGTATTTGTCGGGTTTTGCGCCCGTCCCCACGGCCGCGGGGGGGGATGGCTTTTCTCCGCGATGAGCGGAGTACAGCCCTCCCTCCTCCCATTGATATGCACTTCTTCCGTCCGGAAACCGGACGGAAGATTGTGCATGTTCAATGTTTTGTCGCCGGACCGCCGGCGACAAAGCCGCCGGGCGTAAACCCGTGCAGTGGGGACTGCTGCACGGGTTTTCCATAGAGCACAATTCTGCTCATTTTCGGCCGGTTTTTCAGGCGTTCTGAAAAACCGCAACCCGGCCGAAAACCCGTGCCGTGGGGACATGCCCTAAGGGTCAAAACTTGTCATTAACTTAGGTTTGGGTCACATCTGTGTCCAAGGTTCGGAATCTCCGACGCAGAAGTGAAAACAGGAGTCATGGGACATGTTTCACAACGAACCCCCGTGGTGCCTGACGGACCCTATGAATTACAATGGGTCCGTCATTGAGAGGGAAAAAATAGTGCAGCTTGCTGCGCTATTTTTCGTCATTCCCAAAGGAACATGCAACGGAGGCTGAAACAGAACCTCAGATGCACATCTGAAGCAGGCCTTAGATAAATAAGCGTCTGTGCTAGAGATAAGACTCAGCAAGGGAAGACTCACCATGGTTGAAAGGCAGCTTGGAGCAATCAGATAGGAAAGAGCAGTCACAGGTGGTCGATAACCATGAGAAACTCGTATACACAAACAGTAGATAAAATCTACCTTTATCTATTGAACAAAGCAAAATCAAAACAGCAATGTATTTGGTAATAGTCTTCATTGACCCTTCCCTACATATTAAAAGTCAATCATTGTGGTGAGAAAACCCCTTTAATACTGTTCCCAATATATAGCAGTTAAAAAAACACAGCCAAAGTAGTCGTGTATGGTTGAGGGCACCATTGCCAGGTATCCACTTAATGTAGTTTTGTGACGTGCCTGAAAAGTAATAGTTAGAACAGTCTATTGTGGTTCCCTTATTAAATTGCAGCTTTGAGCCTATAGACCTTGATTATGGAATCAGAGAATACATTTGCTTCATCATTATATTTAGCATTTTCCTAACAATACGTTACATTCATTAATGTAAAAGTGAATGTGCTTTGATCAGCGGTGTACAAACCATCCTTGACTCTACTCTTTTATTATCACCATTACTATCATTATTATGCCAATTAAAGTAATTAAGACATGTAAGCTGTTATTTATTGTTACATCTAATATATATCACAAGGAGATCTATGTTCCTGGGTTGCCCTTCTTCAGCTCACGTGCTTTATTTGCTTTATTATGTTTGTTACATTATGGAAATACTGTTGTAGAGAAACATAGTTAAATAACCAGGCGCACGTCATAGAAATGACCGGCTTGATGCACGAATGTTGTACAGTACAACCTGTTCCTGTAACTATAATTTAGATTGTTCAAGTTGGAAAACAAAATCATGCAATGTAAAGAGAATCTGTCGCCATTTATTTTTTTTTACTTATTAAATCAAGACTCTGATCCATATTCTTTTCCTCTCAGTCGTTTTTATTTCCTGATTGTAGATTTCTCTATTCTGTCGTCTATATATGATTGTGGGGAAGATATTCTTGCTTGCACTGCTTTAACAGCAGTCAGAGAGATACTTTACAGCAGCTTCATGCCCATAGGATTGTTAAGACAGATTCTGTCCCATAGATTTGTATAGGAGAGTTTTCAC
Source organism: Phyllomedusa bahiana (assembly GCA_025379985.1). Lineage (NCBI taxonomy): Eukaryota > Metazoa > Chordata > Amphibia > Anura > Hylidae > Phyllomedusa > Phyllomedusa bahiana. The sequence continues at coordinate 26,523 of JAODAL010031542.1, forward strand.
TGTGAAGAGAGGGGAAAGGGGGAGCTGTGACATCTCCTCTTGTGACTGCTGGATTCTGTGTTATCTGTACACAATGGTGTCTCCTTTCAGCTTGACCCTGCTTTTATTGATAATGAGCAGACTGCTGAAAAGCTCTCTAATCAGAACAGAAAGTGTCAGACCATTATTAGGCTTAGTGGCCAAAGAGAAAACTGCAGGACTTAAGAATTATTAAAAAAATACTGAAAGTGATCTGGAAAATAAAAAAACATAATAAAAAATTCCTAAAAAACGTGTTTAACATAAAAATGTGAGTTATACAATAAGTCATTTTTTGATGACACATTCCCTTTAACACAGAATTATAGTCCCTTCACAAATGTGTCGGTGCCTATGCATCGGAGAAACCCACTGGCGGATTTTGCCACAAATCTGCAGGAAGATCCAGATGTGTAACACGTATATTTTGCTGCAGATTTTACCTCCCACAAGGGTGAAAGGGTGATGTACTGCAGATTTTAAAATCTGTACCACAGTTCAGTTTTGTGCAGAAAAAACTCAACAGCCTGTGGATAACACTTGCTCTAGGCTCGTTTACATGGTGCTGTAATCTTCTGCGGATTTTCCATGTACAAATTCACATGGAAAATCTGCAGCATTTTCTCCAAGTATATTCTCATCACACAGACCTGATACTTTAAAGCTAGGGGTCTCAGACATGCATGTGACTCTGATGCTGTAAACTGCAGTCTGCGGGGCACCCAAATCCCTAGACATCTTGGGGACAGCAGAGAGGCCTTTAACCCCTTAGATGTCCTAGTCAGTAGTGACTGCAGTATATAAGGGATTTCACAAAGGGAGGCGCTACCTTCTATATTCCATTGACATCCTATTGTAGTATTGTGGGGTGCCAATGGTTGCCATGAGAGCAGATGGTCTGTCTGTGACACAGGTGTGCCAGGCCCTGCTCAGAGGAAGGGCTTGACAGACTGACAGTTAAAATAATACATTGCACTACAGCAATGTACTGCAACGTGTTATGACAAACATCAATCAATTGCTCAGTGCAGTTCCATTTTGAAAAAAGTAGAAAACACAAAGAACCCTTTCCCCATTATAAATGCTTATCACACAAAAAAGAAAAAAAAATATTTGGTGTCGCTGCATGTGTGACGACCTGGGTAATAATAATATTGTATTGAATGTGAAAGGAATGCAGCCCGCCAGCGTTCATTTTTTTTCTATATGCAGCCTATTTACCGAGTTTGAGACCCCTTGTATCCTTTTAACGGCGCTCACTTGACTACAATGGGGTCTGTCATGTTTCCGTTCCGGTGCCCATCATCATTCCTTATGGAATTTGTGATGGTGCTACCGAACCGCCTAATAGGTAAGTATCCCAAAGGAGGATGATCCTCCTAACTCAGAAGCCCCCATTAGTGTACAGGCAGTCCTCCGGTTACTAACAGGATAGGGGCTGGAGGTTTGTTCATTTGTATGTAAGACGGAAAAGGTACATTTATTGAATAAAGCTACAGCCAAAAGATTTTTTGTTTTAGTTTTGGAAAGTGCAGGGAAGAGTTAACACACCTTTTACATTTGTTTTGCTGTCTGTGTCTCTGTTAGAAGATTTCACCTCACTTTCTGCCTCTCGTGCTGCTTTGGCTTGCTGGCACTTGTAGTTCCACAGCTACTAGCTTTAGTTTCATAACTACAAATGCCAGCATGCTACATGTACTAATTGTATAGGTGGTGATACAGTACAGTACTCACTCTTTTGTACAGTACATTGAAGGCGGGATGGGTGAGAGAACAGGTAGAAATAAGATCAGAATGGCAGTGCTGGGGCCGACAGCGGAAGACCAGAGCGGCATGAGGGAGGGCTGTTGTGCCAGCCTGAAGACGGAGGTTCCCTGCGCAAGGTGGGTGGACGGGAGGGAGGTAAAAAAGAGCTGCTGTGCTGCCGACCAGAAGACACAGTGGGCAGAGGAAGGTTTGGACGTTCCAACGTTATTATGGGGTATGACTCAGTGTGTAATGTCAGCACACTGAGCAATGCCCCATAAAGCTATGTTCACACGGCTAAGTTTTTGCGCCGTATATATCGGTCCGTAAAATTTCACGCCGAAGGGGCGCAAATTACGGATGAAAACGGCCCATTCATTAGGTAATTCACAGTTCTCATAGAGAACTATGGATTACGTCTCCTCTCCCCGCCTGGCGAAGCCGCCGGGCGGGGAGATAATTGACATGTGAATTACTAGCGCCGTATATGCGCCGCTAGCAGTGATTGTCTATGGGCCGGCGAAGTGCCAGCCCCCTGCTCAGTCCCCCGTTCCCGCCCCGCCCCCGGATCACAAAGGCGTAATTGCGTGGCGTAATTACGCCCTGCAAATACACGTGTGAACATAGCCTAAGTCTCTGTTTGTAAATAGGAGACAGATGTAAGTCGGAGATTGCCTGTATTTGGAAACTGGTTCTCCTAAACAATGTCACATATGTACTGGTAACTTCTAGTTTTATCGGAATACTTTTTTTATATACCAAATGCAAACTAGACCTTTGGCTTGGAGATACTTTATGCAAGATGTTGGTCTATTCTAAATAGCCATTCTGTACTATGTGGGGTCCAGGGAGTCCTTCAGATTTCGTATGACTATTTGTTTTGGGTCTGCAGTTTCGCATGGATTGGGTTAAATATGTTTGGGCAATTCTTCAGCAACAGACGCCAAAACCAGCTGGTCCTGCACCCCGCTACTACAGACTGCCAGTGTTACACACTATACTGCAGAAGGGTTGATATTGATAAATGCCACAAAGCTGGCCTCCACGAATGGAGAAATGTATTATTAGGGCATGTTCACACAGCATTTTTTAGTTGTGTGTTTGGATCTGTGTTTTGGACTCAATCACGCATCTAACAATGTGCAGTGTGATTTACATTGCTTTCGATGTAAAACAGGCATCGTCGTGCAGACGAGTCATCGCCGTTGCTTGTTTTACATGTGTCTTTCTGACGCGTTTTTCGGATCCATTCAAATTGAAAAATCAATTCTTGATCCATTTGCGACAACAGGCGCCTATTTCCCCCTTTAAATGAAAATTTCTCCCTTTTTTGGCGGGGGGGTCCCCCAAATTTGGGGGTTCCCCTCCCCCCCCTTCCCGGGGGAGTTGCTTTCCCTCCCGCCGCCTGAAGGCGGCGGGGGGGGCCTTTTAAAATTTCGCGGGGGCAAGAGTACCCGCTGGTGCGCTACTTTTTGGCGCCCGGGGAAACCCGCTCCTAAGGCGGGTGTGAAGCGGCCGAAAGCGGCCCGCTCACCACCCCCGGTTCTCACTGTCCCGGGGAGGCAGGCAGGAGGGATCCCCCCCCCTTTCCCTCCCCCCTTTTCTCCCTGTATGTCCCGGCCCCGGGTTTGGTGTGGCCGACTTTAAGTTCAGCGGCGCAGGGGAAAGTGACGCGCGGCTGCGGGGGGTGACGCGCGGCCTGCTCTCATTTCCCCCTGCCCCCGCTGAGGAAAGAATCGGTCGGGAGCGGCCCGCGCTGGCAGGAGCCTGGGGTGAGGGTGAGGGGATTTTATTTTTTTTTTTTTATTAGTTTTTAGGGGGCTTCCCTGGTAACGGAAGGGGGGCTAATTTCCCGGGCCCAACAATGGGGGGAATCCCCCTGGAAAAACAAGGGGGGGGCACACCTGGCAAAAAAGGGGGGGCACTCCCGGGGCTAACAGAGGGGGGCACTCCCTTTGGAAAACGGGGGGGGCCTTTTTACCTGGAACCCAAAGGGGGCTTTTTTTTTTTTTTTTAAAACCCCCGGGCAACAAAGGGGGCAAAACCTGGCAAAAACGGGTTGGGGGAAATTCCTGGTTTAAACGGGGGGGCATTCCCCTTGGAAAACAGAGGGGGAAACTACCTGGCAAAGAGGGGGCATACCTGGAAACCCAAAGGGGCACTCCCGGGGAAAAAAAGGGGGGCATCCCCGGGGCAAAAACAGATGGGGGAAACTCCTGGCAACAGAGGGGGAAATTCCCTGGCAAAAGGGGGGGGGAAATACCTGGAAACAGAGGGGGGCATACCGGGCAAAAGGGGGGCATTTACCTGGCTTAACGATGGGGGCACTACCGGGGCAAACCCAGGGGGGGGCACAAACCGGGCCCCAACAGGGAGGGGAAAACTACCTGGCAAAACAGATGGGGGCCTCCCTGGCTAAAAAAGATGGGGGCATTACCTGGCAACAGGGGGGGCACTCCCCTGGCAACAATGGGGAACTCCCGGGCAAACAAGGGGGGCACAAAGGAAAAAATGGGGGTTTTTTTGGGGGAAATAACTCCAAAAAAAATGGGGGAACTCCCTTGGCAACCAAGGGGGGCATTACCTGGAACCAAGGGGGGAAAATATTTTGGGAAACCGAGGGGGGCACTCCCCTGGCTAACGTTTGGGGGCATATTTTGGCTAACGTGGGGGCATTTACTTGGCTAACGTTTGGGGGCCCCTATTTGGGGCAAAACAGAGGGGGGCACTACCTGGCAAAAAGATGGGGGGAAACTCCCATGGTCTAAACAGATGGGGGAATCCCTCTGGCTAACAGTGGGGGCATACTGGCAACAGGGGGGGGAAACTACCGGGCCCAAAAAAAGGGGGCACTTCCCGGGCAACAAAGGGGGACTACCTGGCTAACAGAGGGGGGGGGGCACTCCCTGGCTATAAAAAGGGGGGGCATCCCGGGGCAAAGGGGGGGCATTTCCGGGAAACCCGGGGGGCACCCCGGGGCAAAAAGGGGGGGGCCCCTTCCTGGTAACAGAGGGGGGGCATTACCGGGGCCTAACGATGGGGGCATTTCCCTTTGGGAAACAGAGGGGGGCAAAACCGGGGCCCCAGGGGGGGCACTACTGGAAACAAGGGGGGGCACTCCTGGCAACCAATGGGGGCAAAAAGGGAAACCCTTTGGGGGAAACTACCCTGGAAAACCAATGGGGGCAAAACCTGGGAACCCCAATGGGGGCACTACCGGGGAAAAACCAATGGGGGCATCCCTGGCCCCCCTGGGGGCACTACCTGGCAAAACAGAGGGGGCACCTACCTGGTTAACGAGGGGGGGCCCACTACTTGGCAAAAGGGGGGGCCCTACTTGGTAACAAATGGGGGAAATATTTGGGCTAAAAAAAGGGGGGCACTATGGCTAACAGTTTTTGGGGGGCATCCCTTTGGTAACGGAGGGGGGCACTCCCTGGCAAAACAGATGGGGCAACTCCCGGGAAAAGATGGGGGATTTCCCTGGTAACGGGAGGGGGGGCACTACCTGGCTAAAAAAAGGGGGCACTACCTGGCAAACAAAGAGGGGGGAAAACCCCGGGCAAAACAAGGGGGGCCCACTCCCTGGAAAAAACAATGGGGGAAAACTAAGGCGAACAATGGGGGGCACTCCCTGGCTAAAAAGGGGGCATTTATTTGGCTAACGGGGGGGGCACCTCCCCTGGCTAACAAAGGGGGGGGCCACCTCCCTGGCAAAAAAAAGGGGGGCATTACCTGGCTAAAAAAATTTGGCTCTCCCTTGGCTAAAGAGGGGGCATCTCCTTGGTAAAAAGGGGGAAATCTACCAGCCGGGAAGGGGACTACCTGGTTTTGGGGGGCTACAAAACCGGGGCTTTTAAGGGGTTTCTCCCGGCTTTTTTAAAAAAGCCGTTTTTGCAGTTAGGGGGGAGTGGGGTGGTTTTTTGGAAAGGGGCTTTGGCATACCGAAAAGTTGGCCGTTTTCCAGGAAAAATTTTTGCCGTCGGCGCCTTAGCGCCCCCGCCCCTAGAGTCTCCTGTTTTTTTCATTTTTCAAAGTTGGCAACTATGTTTTAAAACCCCTTACCGCCGGACCCCATTTTTGGGCCTTTCTTGAAGAGACCTTTTTTGGGAAAATCTGTCTTTTGTGTCATTTTTTTGAGAATAACTTTTTGAAACTTTAACCTACCCAATTGTGATTCGGGAGATTGTTTTTTTCGTGACACATTGTCCCTTTAAGTTATTTGGGAAATTTTGGTAAAAAAAATTTGTTTGTTTATTTTTGAAAAATACCCAAAAAAAATTTTTGGAAAAAATTTGAAAAATTTTTCCAAAAATTTTAAAAATTCAAAAAATTTCTGCATGTAATACAGATGGGTTTTTCCCACTCAAAATGTTTTTTTAACGGGGCATCTACCCTTTGTTGCTGTAGTTTGGCATTTTTTTTTAAAATGTTTTTTTTTTTTTTACGACTTTAAGGGGGTTTGGAAAAATTTTGTAGAAATTTTTAAATTTTTCAAAAAAAATTTGCAATTTTTTTTTTTTTTAGAAAACCAGCCCCGTTCTAACGGGGATTTTGTTTGGCCTGTAGTTAGTTTTACCCCATAAATGCCCTCTTTCTAAAAACTACCCCCTTAAAGTTTTTCCAAAAAACCGCATTTGGGAAAGGTTTATTCCCCCTTTTAGGTGTTTCACAGGAATTAAAGCAAAGGGGAAGTAAAAATTTTCAAAAATTTACTTTTTTTTGCAATTTTAAAATTTTTTTATACATTGTTCACAAGATACGGTAATGTGTTTAAGGGAAATACAACTTAATATTGTTTCCCCCAGTTTTCTGCCGTTTTTAAAAGTTTACCCATATGTGGCCTATTTTGCTTTTTTTTGGCTCAACCACCCAAGGGCCCCCGAAAAAGGAAAGGGCACCCCACTGGACTTGGAGTCTCATTTTCATTACCATTTTTTTTTTAGGGGCCATTTAGGTTTTGCGGGGGACCCCTAAGGTTCCAAAAAATTAATAAAGCCCCTAAAAAAAACCCCATATTGGGAATTTTTAACCCCTTAAAGGGAAATTTTTTCCCGGGGGTGTTGTTTTAGTATATCGAACCCCCCAGGTGTGTCACAAAAAAATTTTAGGCGTTAGGCTGTGAAAATGTAAAACAATTTTTTTTTTCCCAAAAATCTGCAATTTTTGCTGAAAATTTTTTAATTTTTTTTCAAGGAATTCCCGGTTTAAAATAAACCCCCCCAAAAAGTTTTTACACAATTTCTTCCAAGTTCGGGGAATACCCCACATGGGGGGTGTAATTTTGCCGGTTTGGGCGCAAAGGCGGGGGGATAAGGGGGGGGCGTTTTTTGGCTTTTGGAATGCAGTTTTTTGGTTTGGGGGCCCCTGGCGAATTTTACAAAAACCCCCAAAGTTAACCAGAACAGGGGGAAACCTTCCATAAGTCAACCTATTTTGGATTTTTGCCGCCCATAGAAACTCATTAGGGGGGGTATTGTACATTTTGGGTGCAAAGGTTTTTAAAACCCGTTGCTTTTTTTTGCATTGGGCTTTTGAAAATGAGGGGAAACGCCAAATTTTCCCCCCATTGTTTTTTTGTGGGTTCAAATTTTTCCCGCGTTTTGCCGTTTCAGTGTAAATGACAGGATATCTTTTTTTTGGGGGTCGGTAAAATTTCCCAAGGTATAGATTTTTTTATAGTTTTTTTTATGTTTTTTTATTTTACACAAAAGAAAATAGGTTATAAAAAAAAAATTTCGGGTTTTTTTGTTTTTTCTGTTCTGGGGTAGCCTAACGTTTTCAGGTTTTTTTTGTTTAGGAGATGATTCTGGGGTTTTTTTTTGTGGGATGAAATTTATGTTTTTTTTTAGTAAATTATGGGGGCATTTGCCGCTTTTATCACTTTTTTTTTTAGGTTTTTGTGAGGCATTTTGAACAAAATACGCTTCTGGTTTGTTTTTTTATTTTTATTTTTTAAAAGCGGTCACCATGCAGTATAACGGGGAAAGCTTTTTAAAATTTTTTCATCAGGTCGATTTTTCCCAAATTTCAGCGATAAACCAATTTGTTTTTTTTATGTTTTACTGCTTTTACACAATATAAACATTTTAAAATTTAAAAAGAAAAACCCCGTTTTTGCATCGCCCATAGTCTGAGAGCCATTAAAATTTTTTTTTTTTTTCTGTGTAGGGGCTGTGTAGGGGCTTGTTTTTTGGGGATGAGTTGAGTTTTTTTGGTATAAAATTTTTTGGGGGGACAGAATTTTTTATAGTTTTTTTAAAACCGTTTTTTGGGAAAGGGGGGGGGGTGAAGAAAAATCTGCAATCCTAGTAAAGGGGTTTTTTTTTTTTATTTTTAAAAAAGCGTCACTGTGCAAATTACTTTACAGTTAGCTTTACTCTTGGGTCGATTCCGGGTTTTTGGGGGATACCCTATTTTTATTAGTTTTTTAATTTTGAAACACTTTAAAAAAAAAAAAAAGTGTTTTTTTTTGTGTTAAATTTTTTTTATGCATTTGCTGTCTTTTGAGAGCCCTTTTCTTTTTTTATTTTTTCCCTATACAGAGCGTGTATGGACTTTTTTTTTTTGGGATGAACTGAAATTTTAATTGGTTTCAACTTTGGGGTCTATATGAAATTTTTTTTATCGCTTTTTAAATTTATTTTAGTGTGCAGGATGTACAAAAAATTTGCAATTCTGGGGGGAAGTTTTTTGTTTTTGTTTTTTTTTGGGTTCAACCCTTCGGGTTAATTTTAAAAAGACAGATTTATCGGGTGGGTGGTTAGGCACGCGGCGATACCCAAATTGGGTACTTTTTATTATTTTTGAAACTTTTTTGGGGCGTGATTTTGGGGTTTGTAAAGGGGGGGAAAAGGGCGGTTTTACGTGTTTTTATTTTATTTTTTGTTTATGGTTTTACCTTTTTTTTTCAAATTTTGACAAATTTTTTTTTTCTTTTTTTACTTTTTTTTTACTTTATTTCTAACAGCCCAAACATCAGATTGGGTGTTAGAATTTCAGACCAGTGCAACCCGTATCGTTCTGTGTAAATGGTTGTTTACAACGCCTTTTCCCCCATGCCACAATTTCATTGCGCGCATGGTGACGTTTATGTTGGGCCCGGGGGTAGTGCCGTTTTCACTTCCCGGGACCAAACGGGCAGGAAAAAGACCCCTTTCCGAACCCACCAAATGCGGAGCCCGGGAGCAGGCAGGAGGGGCTCCTCCTCCCGCCGCGGGTTTATTATTTGCAGCCTTTACAGGCTTTCGGTAATGAAGCGGGGTAATCAACCCCGGGCCCGGGGCCCCCCTTCCCGGGCCCGGGGGTTTATACGGCATTTCGGCACAGTAATTTACCGTGGTTCCCAAAGTTTTCGATCGTGCGTGGCTCGCCCGCAAGCCCGGCGATCGCCAGGGCGTATGGTTTGTCCATTTGGGGAAGTCACTTCCCGGCTTTGGGGGGGAAACCTTTCGCCCTTGTGGGAAGGGGTTTAAAAAATATAGAGTTTGGGTTTTTGCTGTAGCAAAAAATGCATTTCCCAAAAACGCAGCACCCCCTATGGGTGGATGTTGGATGCATTTTTCCCCAGCGGGTTTTTAATTGTTTTTTTGGATTGAAAAAAACACATCCAAAAGTCGTTAAAGAAACCCCTTGGGGGGATGTTTATTGTTGTAATTTTCGGTTCCCTTTTTTCGGGGCTAAAGGGGCCGGGTTTTCACGGGTTTATTTTTTGGGACGGAAATTTCCCGCCGTATTGCGCGCCGTACTGGCTGCGTTTTTGCTGAAATCCCCTGCCCCCATTAAAAGGGAATTTACAGTTTCCCCATAGAGAACTATGGATTCCGTTCTTCTCCCCGCTGGGCGAATAGGCGGGATAGCGCCCTTTGGGTTTTGAGTCTATGGGGGGCCGGCGAGCAGCCACCCCCCCGCCCCACTCAAGCCGAAATTTCCCGGGGGAAAATTTCCCTCCCGCAATTAAGGCTTGAATTAAAACATGTGAACCCGCCCCGGTTTTTGCTTCAATTCGGGCCCAAAGTTTTGGGCCCACATTAAGGCCAAGGGTATGGTTTTTACCTTTGGTGGATTGCGGCGCATATAGTACGCGCCGCAATACGCCCGGGGGGTTTTTTGGGGGGGCGATGCGTTGATTAAAAGGTCTTATAAAAGCACGGGCAATTTATTGAAAATTAATTTTTAGGGGGCGCTTATTCGCCAAATGACAAAATTTAAAATGGGCACTTTTTCCCCCGGCGGGGGCAATTTGATCTTGGGATTGTTCGCGCGGGGGGACGACGCGTAACCCCCCAGTTCTCTATGAGAGATATAGATTTTCCGTTAAATTGGGGCCCCTGCATTTCGCCGCGTTTTTCGGCAAAACGCGGCAAAAAAGCATGCCCAAAAAAGCCTTGTGAATTTTACCCTAAAATTTAGCTATGGGGGGAAAGAATTTTGTCCGGGGAGAGCTTCAGGGGGGACACTTTGGGCCCCGTTCCTTCTGAAGTGCGGGGTAATTTTATGCGGGTATATGCCCCCTATTTAATCGTGTGAGAATACCCTTCGTGTTATATTAATATGCAGATCTTGAAAGGAACATGGCGGCATTAACGTTGCTCTAGCAGAATCTTCTGTCCTTTTGGTAAAAATATAATGAAGACAAAATAAATTCTGACCCATTAATCTGCTTTTGCTGAAATCCCATTGATCAGCATACTAATGTGTTTATACCATTACAAACAGAAGTTTCCATACCAACCCCTTTCCTGGAATAAGCTTTGTAGAACAAAAGTTATTGTCACTGCAGACTCATAAGCATGTGATATCATGATTATCTCCAGATAATGCTTGATCAGTGTTTCCTGACAGATCACATAAAAAAGAGTTGGTATTTTTCTTTTTATAAATCAGTAGAAATTATCCTTTTATGGGATGATTGGCATCTGCCTCATAGAGGGGTATGCCTTCCTCTGGATCAACACCGTAGGGTTATAGGTTGGACTTGCTGGACCTGCGTTCTGCACAAAAAGCGCGTCAAAAAACGCACCGGTTGAAAGCACCCTGAAATTTGTGTTAGTTATGTGTATACTATAGTTTGATGCTGTAATAATTGAAATCTAGTATAAGGCGTTTTTCACACTGCATTTTGCAATATGTATCTAAGGTAGATGTTGAAGGGGAGACTTCTTGGCAGAAACCTCCAACGTATAGGTATGATTCTTAGGCATTATCATACATATGGCACAAGTTCAAGTGTAATTACATTGGTATACTTTTTTTTTTTTACTGTATGCATCTCTATAAAATGGTGCACAGGACTGTGTTGCTTGATAGAGCAAATTAATGTAAACTCCAACATATAGAACCCAAATGGAGGCCAAAATAGAAAATTTATTTGGCCCCATGAAATCATGGGGTTCTACAGTTTACATTTACCAAAAGGGCCCAAAAAACTTGATGCAGTGGGAACAACCCTGGGGCAAGGCACACTACTGTTTAAAAAAAACCTACCCCACAACTATAAAATAATTTACAATATGCCCCATTTATCAAAACCGACCGTAGCAACCACTCAGAGCCCAGTTTTAATTTTTCCGGAGCAGTAATAGAAATGAAAGCTGAGTTGATTTGGTTTGCAAGGGAAAAAGGCGTTTATAATTAGACAGTTTTAATAAATGAAGCCCAATATTTTTGATGATAGCAAAAAAGGGCCTAGATTTTTAAATGTTTCCGGGCTGTTTAACCCAAAAACCGGGCCCTGTGACTTATGGATTATGTAAATTGTAGATTGTAACCCCTCGGGGCAGGGTCCTTTTCCCCCTTGTACCATTTTATAAGTCATTCATTGTCATTTTGTACTCACGGGGCTTTATCATTTTATGTGCCCCCCTAAAAGGGGCACCCCCATGGAATCAATGGCGCTTTAAAATAAATTTTAAATTAATAAAAATTTAATTCCGGTTTAAGGTTTTGGTTCCACCCCTTTAAGGGGGGCCCAGCTCCCAGCTGATTATTACAGCTGAAAACCCGCTGCAAAGGGTTTTGGGTTCCCAACGACTTTTTTTGGAGGGGCTTTTTCCCCAGTTTTTTCCCGGGTTTGGTATGCGTTTTTTTCGAAAGGGAAATCCCCCCCCAAAAAAATTTTCGGAAATCCATAGCTCTCATAGAGAATTTTAAATTACGCCCCCTCTCCCAGCTTTTCAAAAAGATGGGTTTTGTACCCCAAGGGGGGCAAAATTTTTAAACTTTAATTTTTTCGCGGCGCGAAATTTTGGCCAGGGTTATGGAGGGGGCCTCGGAAGTACGGGGCCCCTTGTACTTTGTGTGAACTTTACCTACGCTTTTTAAAACCCTTTGGGGGCCGGAGTGTCAAAATTTGTGTTTCTCAATCCAGTCCTCAAAAACCACAAAAAGGGTAAATTTTTCCCGGTTTTCCCTCAGAATTCCCAAAGGGTATTTTTTTGTCCTTTTGCATTCTGTGGGGGTTCCTTTTTATGACCTTTTTGGGGGGCCCCTGAGGACTGGGGGGGGTTGGAAAACTTTGGGCCCCCCAAATGAATGGGGAAAAACAGTCTACGCATTTTTTCCCCTTTGGGACTACGCCAAAACCCCCTATGTTTTTTAAAAAAGAAGAGAAATTACAAGGATCAACCCCCCTTAGTGACCCAAGTACCTTAGTGGGTTTGTTTTGTTTAAATGAATATCAAAAAAATTGAAAAATAATTTTTTAAAGGGTTAAGATTATTTGGGAAAATTTTAATAAAAGTCTAAAATATTAAAGTTTGAAAACCTTTTGAAAAAAAAAACCCCAAAACGCCAAAATTGCAAAATTTTTTGGGCCCTTTTATTTTTCCCCCCAAAAAAATTGTTATAAAAATTTGATCAAAAATTTCACATCTACCCCATAATCCAGATCCCAAAAAAAAAACTACCTTCAGCCTGCAAAAAAAAAAAAAAGAATCCCCCCTTTATCGGTTCAAGCGGGAAAAACCCAAAACGTATTAATTGCAGAAAAGGGTTTGCTCCCACCAAATTTAAGTTTTTATTTGGAAATGCACTAAAACTTAATAAAAATTTCTACTTTTTGGTATCAGGGAAATTTATTTACTGACTGCAAAATACGGATAACATCATTTTATATTTTAAGAAGGAAAACCTAAAAAAAAAACCCATTTGAAATATGTAGAAGTTTTTTTTTTAAAAACTTTTTCCCCCTTAAAACATTTGTGGTAGGGTCAATGGCCCCCTTTTTAAAAAATTTTCCCCTTTTTCCCCGAAATTAAAAGGCCCCCCAAAAAGATCGAAAAATTAAAAAAGTTATGCCCTTTGGAAGGCAGGGAGAAAAAAAATGAAGAGCCATAAAATTATGCCATGCAGCAAGAAGGTGTTAAGGGGTTGTTTTAAAGAAAAGCTCTTCTTTTTAAATTAAAAATGAAGGGCCCAAAACCATCCCAATACTTGGGGGAAAGGGGGCTGATCTCCCCGGCAGTTAAACAGTTTGTTTTTCACGGGGGAATTTCCACCCTTGCGTTTTTTCGGTAGAAATAAAGCAACCCCACAAGTTTTATTAATTCAATGTAATGGTGTTTTCTCTGGAGAGCGCTGCTCAAGCTTATGGGGGAAAACACCCAAATTTTTAAATTGCCCGCCAAAAAATTAAAAAAAAAAAAAAAAAACCCAAAAACCAAAGGAAAAACCATACCCCATTTTTGGGCCCACAGTTTTTTTTTTAGGAAATAGCATAAAAACAGCAGGAATGGTAAAATTTAAACGAAATTTTAGGGTGTGTCTTTTAAATTTTTAGAAATTGGGCCCCAATTAATAAAAAATTGTCAAAAGTAGAAGGGGCTACCTAAAAAAGATTTTTCCCCACTAGTTTTCTTTTAGTAGGGCCCCCAAATGCCAGGGGTTTTTGGCCCGGTTTTTTTTCGAAGGGGTTTGGGGTTTTTCAGGCCGCCTAAAAAAAGGGTTTTAAAAAAATTTGGCCATTTGGGGCTTTTTATGCAAAAACCCTGTGCAGCAGTCCCCACTGCACGGTTTTGCTTTTTCGGAGGTTTTTGCCCCGGCGGCCCGGGCGGAAAAAACATTGTAGGGCACAATTTTGCCCGGGTTTTCCCCGACGGAAGATGTGCTTCTCAATGGGAGGGGGAAAGGGCTTTTTTCCCCGGTTCATCGCGGGAGAAAAACCCCCCCCCTTTGGGGCCCGGTGGGGAACGGGCGAAAAAACAGGACAAAACCGGGGGGCCCCAAAAGGGGGCCGGTATTTGTCCTGGGGCCGGAAAAGCGCCCTTTAAAGGGGTTTTTGGGTTTTTTAATTTTGGAAAGTCACATTGTTGGGTTGAATTGGTTGGGGCCGGCTTTAAACTTGAGCTGCTTTTTTTAAAAACCAAAAAAATTTAAGGAAGGACTCCCAAAGCATGTCCAAATAAAAACCCTTTTTTTAAATTGGGTTTTTTGAATAATATAATATTTAAAATATAATTTTTAAAATTTGTTCATTATTTTTAAAAATTTTAAATTTTATTTAATTGATGGCAGTGCCTGAAAAACCTTTTTTGTGATAAGTGAAAACTCCATCTCTTTTTTCCGCGGCTTAATTGGGGGGTTTGTTTTTTGGGGCCACGTAATTGCGTTTGAAAAAAGCCCGTGTTCGGGGGATTTATAGGTCTCATTGAGTGGGTTTTTGAATGCCCGAGTTTTAAACCGGCGCAAAATACGCAGGGGAAAATAAAAATTCCCACATCACTTTTTCCCCGGCGCAAACCCACGCCGGGGGGGGAGGAAAAGTAATGGGACCCGGGGCGTAAAGTTTTTGAAGTATGGGGCTGGGCCAGTGCATTTTCAAAACCCCGGGTTTTGTATTGCAGCGGCCAAACGAAAGGCCCCAATAATTTAATACCGTGTGAACTTAGCCAAAGCCATTTCTGCTTATGTCACCTTTTAAATCCACAACACAAAAGGACTCTTTTTTTTAGTATCCTTAAAGGTGAAAAAAAATTTGTGTACAATTTTCAGTTAAATACGTTTCCTTTTAGGGAACCTTTTTTGGGTTTTTTCTTTGGCTTTTTCTTTCCCCAAAATTTTTAAATATTTAAATTTTTTTAAAATTTTTTCCTCTTATGATTTCAAAGACCTTACTTTTAAGGTTTAGTTCACCGGGGAATTTCGGGTGCATTTTCCCAGTATTTGCACTTTTTAATACGAGCGTATGCCGCGCCAAAAATTCCCATTTTCCACAGTCTCAGGGGAAAACTAGGGGTTTTCCCCTCCTTTTCCCCGCTCGGAAATACGATCGTATTGTAGGGCACGGGGAGATAAGTGGTTTTCATTTAAATTTCCGGCAAAGTAATAAATTTCCCAATGGGGGGGGGGGCTGACACCCCCCACCGTGCCGAAGGGGGTACGCGGTATTATGCAAAGCTCTCGAAAAACCCGAGGAAATCTATGTTTGCCGCAAAACAGGGTTTGTGAACTTTGGGAAAAATCATTTTTTTTTCCCTTTTAAAGGCCCAAGGCCTCGAAGGGCCTTAAAGAGAAACCTATCACCAATTTTTTTATTAAAAAAAATTTGGTTTGTACAAAAAAAAAAAACACTCTTTTTTTACCCCGGGTTTAAAAAAAAAAATTTTTTTGGTAAAAAAACGGGCCCTTTTCCCCTTTTCACGTGCTGTATGCTATACAGCCGGCTTAGCCTGAATTTCGCTGCCTGGCGGCCCAAACGGGGATTTTCCCCAGCAGGGCCTAGGGCCATGGGTCAGGGCTTCCAAAATTGCTCCTCGGCAAGCCCCAGTGTTTTTGAGGAGGGGGATTATCTTCCAACTTCTTTTCCTCCCTGCCGGGAGTCTGCTGATTTGTGACAGGAGAGGGGACCCAAACCGGACCGGGGCCCGACCTAAGCAGGAGTCCAGGTTTATGTAGCAGGCCCTTTTCCAACACAGGGCGGGCCCGGGGACTGGGGGGATACTTCAAGGGCAGGCATTTTTAAAACTGGGGCCCCTCCAGTTTTGGGGGGGAAACTTAAACCCCCCATCTTGCCCCCCCTGTTTTTGATTTTTAAAAATTTGCAGGAGGGGGTTATATTTTTCCCAAGTGGGGGGGGCCGCTGTTTGGGGGGACGTTGTTCTAGACTTTTAAGCAGGTGATTTCAGTCCACAGCCTCCCCCCTCTGTGTCAGTTCCGTTTTTTGGGGTTTTTTAAAGGTATGTTCACAGGTTTTATACTGCGGTGCTTTCTCCCGTGGGGGAGGCGGCAGCCCCCCGGGCCCCATTGACTTTGCATTACTCACTGCACGTATTTGCCGGCCCGGAGTAATTGACTTTCTTTTATCCCCGCACATAAAATTTCGATAAAATTGTCGACCCGGGGGGGGGGATTTTTAAACATGGGTTCCCTCAGGGAAGCTCTTTGGTTTACCGTAATCTTGGGGGCCCAAATTCGCCCGAAATTTAAACCGCAAATGCCCCCGGGGGGAAATTGCTGTGTGAACATTTCCTTTAGAGTGTTTTTCCAAAAGCCATTTTTTGGTGCTTTTTTAAAACCCTTGTTTCTCCATTTTTAAAGGGGTTTTTTACGGAGTTTTCTTTCACTTATCAAAACTTTTGGAAAGGGGGAAGTATCAATTTAATTGTTTTTGAAACCCAAAAAAAAGGAAATTTCAAAACACAGTAATTGTTTGGGCTTAAAAAAAAAAAAACCCAAAACCCTTTCTGAACAATTTTAGAAAAATAAAAAGGTTGGGCGGGGAAAATTAAAAGGGAGTTTGTTTGGGGCCCCCATTTAAAAACTGCCCAAAAAAGTGTTGATGTAAAAGAAAACCCTTTGTAGGCAAAACCCACTTAAAGAGAATGTAATTAATTTCACCCGGGAAAGCTCAAAACCCTTCCCAAACCTGTGTTTGCCGTAAACCATGCAGGAAGGGGGACTCCTGCGGCCCCTTGTTTTTCCAAACCCCCTTCTTTGGGTGGGATCATTTGTCGGGAATTAGATAAGAGGTGCTGAAGAAGCTTAGTCCCCAGTTCAGCGGTGGGGCGCAATAGGCAAAAAAGAGGTGTTTAGAAAGGCAAAGACGGCCCCCAGAAAAAAAAACCCTTTTAATGGGGGCCCCAGCATTGATTTCCCGGGAAAAAAATTTAGCCCACCCCCCATCCCAAACCCCAGTTTTATTGTGCCTTTTTGGGGTTTTTCCCCCGGGCCCTATCTGTTTCCCAAAAAGGAAGACAGAGGATTTTTATTTTTTAAAGGGGTTGAATGGTTATTTTTTTTTAAAAAATATATATTTTTCTTTTTACTAAACTGGAACTCTTTCTTTTTTTCCCAAAAACGGGCCCCTGAACCCCCCCCCCCCCTTTTTTGGCCGGGTTTTTTCTTTTTGTGATTTGCCGTTTTCCGGAAACAGTCATTTTGGGAAACCGCTGATTGGTTGCAATGGTCATTTCCCAAACCCCGGGAAAATGCCTGTTGCAGCAGTCAGGGGTTTCCCAAAACAGTGATGTCCCTGTTGAGAGGGCGGAAAAAGGACACAGGGCTGGTCCGGGGGGTGAAGGACGAGGGGGGAAAATCTCTTTTTATTTTAAAATCGCATTTAGTTAAAAAAGAGTAAAAAAATTAAAAAAAAAAAAATTTTTTTAAACCCGGGCATTTCCTTTTTTTAAACCCCTTTTTCCCTCCCGCAGCATGGAACACCGTAATTACAGTCGGCCCCATGCTGTGTCACCCACGGTCATGGACGATTTAAAACCCCTTTTGCTGCCTTGGTCCAAACATGCCAGCAGCGTAAAGACAGAGAGAGGGGTCGCTCCATAGGCATTGGCATTCACAATATGATCGTAGAAGGCCCATGGGGCCCTTCAACGGAAGAACAATTCGGTCGGTTTATTTCCCATTTGTCCCGTTTTCGTGCGTGCACCCCAGCCGCCAGGGGACGCCCCTTTTTTCAGTGGTTTTTCCCGGGAAAGGGCCCCCCCCCTTCACTTTGGGAAAGTTCTTTAAAAAAGAGCAGGGTTCCCAGTTTTTGGCCGCCGGGGGGAAAATCCCTTTTCACAGGACGCTTTCAAGTTTTTCCCTTTAAAAGGTTTCCGTGGGAAAAGTTTTTTAGCGGTTTGCAACCCGGGTTTTTTAAAAATGAGAACCCGGGTGAAAAACCCTGCCCTTGGGAAATGGCCCATTTTTTTCCCTGCTATTGGAAGTCCCAAGGGGTTTTTCACCGACGTTTAAATGGATCTAAAAATTGTAAAATGGATCTAACAAATGGCCCAAAGCCCCTCCCCTGTTCTCCGGGGGGATCGGCGATTTCGCTTTTGAGAGCTCTCCTGAAATGGGGCTTTTGCATTTGCTTTAAGAATTGGGTATGTCAATTCTTATTGCGTTTTAGCTAAGGAGTAATGGGGTCCGCTTTTTTGGGACCTGTCCAAAAGGGGCTCACAATTCCGGGTACGGGATCAAAAAGGGGCTTTTTATTTCCCGAAGCAGATGCGGAAAAAAGGGAGTTGGCGGCTGGAAGGGGCTTTGGGCGGTGGAGGCGGGGGCGGTGGGGATGGAAAGGGGGATGTCGGGAGTTTGGGGGGGCTGGGGTGGACGGGGGGTTTGTCGGTGGCGGCCGGGGGGGCTGGATGGAAGGGGCATCGTCGGTGAGCCCGGTTGGCGGCGGCTGGATGGACGATGAGGTGTGTGGGGGTGGATGGTTTGGGTGGGGCTGTTTTTGGGTTGGGAAGGGGAGGGGTTTCGGGGGATGGATGGAAGGCTGGGGGAAGGTGAGGGTGTGCAGGGGGATGGATTGGGTTTGGCGGGAAGGGGTTGGTGGGGGGGTGAGGGGGATGGATGGAAGGGTGGCCCGGTGAAGGGTACTGCAGGGGGATGGAAGGGGGCTGGAAGGGTGAGGTGCTGAAAGGGGGATGGATGGGATGGCCAGGTGAGGTTTCTGCGGGTGGTGAATTGTGAGAGAGAGAAGCGAGAGGAAAAGAGAGATTTTTTAAAAATGCATCTGGAAAGCGGGTCCGTTTAAATTTCAACTGGGAAAAAACATGCAAAAAAGGATCCAAAAAAGTATTTAACTGTTGCGTTTTTTCGGGGGCCCTTTCCGGATGCGCTTTTTTCCCCCTCAAAACGGATCCCTTAAAAAAAGGTCAAAAACCCTTTTGTGAAAAGGGCCCCCAAAAAAGGCTTCCGAGTGCCTGTGACGGGGGCTATTTTTCTGAGCATTGGCCCGTTGCAGTTTTCCGTTGCAGTTTCTACTATGAATTTTAAACGTTAAACTAAAGATCACTAATACATGGGGCCCCCAAAGGGGGAAAAGTAAAAAAAAAAAACAAATTTTTTAAAAAATATAAAAAAAAGTAAAAAAGCCCAACCAAAAAGAAATAAAAAATTAAAAACGTACCCACCCTTTTCCCCCCTTCAAAGCCAAAACCCGGGAAAAAAAAATAAAAAAAAAAAAAAAAATTAAACTTTTTTGGTATCGCCTTATGGGCGTAGTGACCTGCCCCCTAAAAATTTTTTATGTTATTTAACGTTTCACCCTGAACACCATAAAAAGAAAAAAAGAAACAAACAAAAAACCGTCACAGAATTGTAATTTTGATACATCCTGCAGCACATTTAAAAAGGGGGTTAAAATCAAAAAAAAGTTATTAAACACCAAAGTGGGTTCCAATAAAAATATAAATTCATCCTGCAAAACAGCTTGTATACAAAAAAAATAATAAAGTTATGGGGTATCAAAACCCCTTTGGGCTTTTGATTACACTGGGGGGGGGCTGACACAAAATTGCACATGGGAAAAGGGTTAGTAAACTTGTCAAACCAGCACAGTATCACATTTGAGAGGCTTTGATAAATGGTTTTAGAGACATTTTTTACATTTAGGGGCCCTTAGATTTAAAGGCTGAGCAAGCACCGATTGCACATGAGTGGCTTTTGGGTTTCATGGTGAGCAGGAGTTTTTCACATGAGTGGCTAGATTTCACTTACTGAGCAGCACAGTATGAAAATTTTAGTGGGGTTTGATACAAATGGCTGAGCAGCACAGTTTTCAAAACAATATTTGGCTTGTTTTGATATGCGGGTTTTAAAAGTGAGTGTAAAATATTATGGGGTTTTTGGGTACCTGGCTTGGGTTTCCACCCTATCAAAAAATGAAATTTAATAATAATTTTAACTTTTGTTTATTTTGTAAATTTTGATTTGTATTTGATTCACCTTTTTTCGCAGCAAAATATACTTGTCATAGGCTTAGATACAATATATCAGCAGGTAGCACTGGGGAAGTTTTTAAAAGGGTTGTTTCACCGGTACGTAAAAACCACAAAACGAGTGAGGCGGTGGGTTTATTTTGGTTTTGGGCTGCAGTGCAAATTTAAGTCTGGAAAAATTTTGCATACAGCTTTGGAAAATTTTTGGGGGGGGGGGGGGGACTTGTTCGGGGGGGGGGGGGGTATATTGTAAAAGCAACCCTTAGGTATGTTCCCGGGTTATTTTGACGTGGGTTTTTTTAAACGGGTTTTCGGGGCGTTTGGCTCCCAAAAACCCCCGCCTTTTAAAAAAAGCGCTTCTTCAGAAGAGATTTTTGGCGTTTCTCGTGAGGTTTTGGGGCGGGTATTTCCCCCAAAAAATTTAAAAGTCAGGTCCAAAAAAAGCGTCCCAAAAAAGCGGTGGATAAGCGCCCAAAAACACGCCTTTTAAAAAACCCCTTCAGGAAATTTTTTTGCCCTTTTTTTCAGCGGGTTCCCCAAAAAACCCGTGTAAAAACCTTTTTGTGTGTGAACTCAAGAAATTTTTAAAAAGGAATCAAATTAAATGCTGGGGGGTTTCGGAGGCCCTTTTTGGTTTAGGGGGAAACGCTCCGGGAAAAAAAGTCCAAAACAGCGTCCCAAAAAAGCCGTGTGAACATGGCCTTAGAGGCGTTTTTTCAAAAGGTTTTTTTGGGCGAGGTTTTCACCCATTGAAAATTTATAGCCAAGGTCCAAAAAATTTCCGCGGTTTTAAAAACGTGCCGAAAAACGCATTCAAGAATTTTACATGACACTTTTTTTTCCAAACGCTTCCAAAGAAAAGTGTTTTAAAAACCTCGCTCGTGGGGTAACTACAACAAGGTTTTACATAGGAATCTTTTAAATTTAACTGGGGGCGTTTTGGGTAGAGGAAACCTCCGAAAAACCCCTTTAAAAAAAGCGTTTATAAAAAAGCCGTTTTTTTAACATTGCCCTTAAAAACTGCCAAACCCACAAAAATGGCCGCTTTCCCCTCAGCTGTTTTTTAGGTGGTTCTTTTTAATATTTAATTGTTTTTTGTCGCCATGGTTCCATAGGTCATTTACCTTTTTTTGTTTAGTTCATACATCCCCCTTTCCCGTTTAAAATAACTTAATATACTTTTGTTTGGGCTTTTTCCCAAAAGGCGGGTTTTTATCCTTTTTTTCGGATTTCCCTTTTTGGGGACTTGAAAAGCGCTTTTGGAAAGCGGGGGTCGCATTAAAGCAGCATTGGATACTTAAAATTAAGATCGTTTTGAAAGCTTTTTTTCCCTTTCCCTTTTTTGCAAACCGCTTTCGGTGCCGTTTCCAGAAAGGGCGGGGGGGAGTGTCTATCGCTTTCGCTCTTTTCCTTTTCCTCCAAATTTATTTTGGGCGCCCCCAGCCCAACCCTTTTATGTCATTTTCCCCAGCTCCATTTATTTATGTCCGCCCAAAATCCTTTTTTATATGTCCCGCCCCAGTCCATTTTATTTATGGCAGGCCCAGCTCCATTCATTATATGTCAGCCCCAAGTTTCCCTTCATTATATGTCAGCCCCCGTCCATTCATTTATGTCAGGGGCCCAGCTCCCTCAATTTCACCACTCCACAAAACCGGCCCCCTCCCACCTCACCTCCGCTCCGCTGCCGCCCCTCACCTGCGCTCCCGCTGCCCCCCACCACCTCTTTCCGGGGGTCCCCGTCCCGCCTCCCCTGCGCCCTTTTTGCATCCGCCTTCAGGATGCAAAAGGGGCAGCTGATACGTATACCGGTGGGTGGGCGCTTTTGGTCAGGTGCCAAAAGCGGGACCCCATTATTCCCA